>SJYD01055728.1:22506-47310 GCA_006408635.1 Nanger granti
GATTAGGGACGAATCCCCATAAGCGTTTGGCAACTGGCACGGAAACTGTCCAATCTTGAGTGCAAAGGGGCGAGTCACTGGGTTCCCCGTTAAACTCGAGAGGACCTCGCCACAACTTGAGAAAAACTAAAAGATTTTCCCCTCCAAACGGGGTGAAGACGTCGTCTGCTGTGGCGTCTCAGGGTAAAGAGCCTCTTCTCTCTTGGACCTCAAAGTGTCATTCACCTCCTTGCTGTGACCCAAGAAGATTCTCGTGCCGCCAATCCTCACTCGAGGGGAAGAACTAGTCCAGCCATGAATGTAAAGGAGCCCCAGTATCCCTGCTGAGCTCCAGATGAGGGGCCCTTTCCTGCTCTGTCGGGAAACAGTTCCCAGCACTTCTCTCACATCCCGACAGGAGACACTCTAACCAGGACTGTCGGGAGCAGCATCCCGGGTCTTACCACCATACCCAAGACACCCAAATACCTCGTTCACTCAAGATGAACCTGATTGCCCTGCACTGTGTCTACTATCACCCTGAGGCTCGAAGCCTGACACACCGGCACGTGTGACAGACCTGAGTGGATCCTCGAGGTCAAGGCACAGATCCCTGTGTCCACACTACGGGGAGCCTTTCACAGCTGCTGCAGCTGCAGGAGCAAGTGCAAGTGTACGTCTCCAGTCACGACGAGGCCTGACTTTCCTGAGTGGGCTTCATGAGAAGCTCAAGATTAATGTAAGGATGGGCGAGGTAAACTCACGTACCAGCTTCAGCACCAGATGAGGACAGAGGTCTCGGCAGTGACTGGGGAGGAATCTCCAAAGGTGCATGGCAACTGGCAAGAAAACTGGCTTCTCCTGAGGGCACAGGTGCGGGTCTATGGGCTACCCGTCGTAACTTGAGAAACCACACCACAACTCGAGAAATACCAGAATCTTCTCCCTTGCAAGCCGGGTGAAATCCTTATCCACTGCAGCATCACTGGGGAAATCATTCCTTCCCTCTTGGACCTCAAGCGGCTCTTTCATTCCCTTGCTGGGACCGAGGAATTTCCCCGCCCTACGGGTCTCAATCTGAGAGGAACAACAAGGGATCTGCTGCGACTCAACAGAGCCCTGTTTGCCCCTGCTAAGATCTAGTTGATCGTCCCCTTTCCAGACCCTTAGAGAAAGGTTCCCTGGGGCTTCGCTGGAATACCAAGAGGGGGTGATCACAACAGGAATGTCGGGGGGAGCATTAGGGGTTCGGCCGCCTTTCACCAAGACCCGTAATTACCTTGTTCACTGCAGATGAACTAGACTGTCCCGCAGTGCCTCGACTGTCACCCCGAGACTCAAAGCAGGGCACACTGGCACTTTTGACAGCACGTTGGACCACGAGGGCAAGCCACAGATACCTCTGTCCGCTCGACATGGAGCCTGACACTGCTGCTGCAGTTGGACTGGCAAGTAGCCATGCACATGTCCAGTTGAGACGGAACCTGTCTCCTCTGTGGGGGTCTCAGTGGAACCCCCAAGGCCAAAGTCAGGACTGTCGAGCAAGATCAGGCACTGGCCTCAGCACAAGTCGAGACCAGGGCACCCAGAGACGATTGGGGAAGATTTCCCAGAGGTGACGGGCAACTGGCACGGAGACTGTCCTCTCCTGAGGCCACAGCGGCGGGTCCATGGTCTCCCCGTCGTACCTCTAGAAACCCCGCCACAACTCGAGAAACACCAGTAGATTCTCCATTGCAAGCGGGGTGAGGCACTTATCCACTGAGGCATCTCTGGGGAAATCACTCCTTCCATTTTGGATCTCGAAGGGATTTTTCACCCCCTTCCACTGACCCAGGAATTTCCCCACCCTAACCGTATCAACTCGAGAGGAACGATAAGACATCCGCGCAATTCAACAGAGCCATATTTGCACCTGCTAAGCTCCAGATCATCGTCCCCTTTACTGCCCCTAAGAAAAAGTTTCCCAGGATCTTCGCTCGAATACCAAGAGGAGGTGCTCGCAACAGAAAAGTCTGGAGGAGCCTCAGGGTTTTGGCCACCATTCCCCAAACTCCCGAATGCCTTGTCCACTGCAGATGAACTTGACAGCCCCAAACTGCCTTGACTATCACCCCGAGGCTCAACGCACGACACCCTGGTACGTGTGTCAGCACTTAGGATCTCGAAAGCAAGCCACAGATCGCTAGTGCGCTCGACATGGAGGCTGACACTCCTGCTGCAGCAGTTCAGGCAAGTCGCCGTGCACGTGTCCAGTGAGACGAAGACTGTCTCCTTTGTCGGAGCATCAGGGGAACCCCCAAGACCTAGGTCAGGACGATCGAGGGAAGCTCAGGCACTGGCCTCAGCAAAAATCGAGGACAGGGCACACTGAGAAGATTGGGGAAGAATCCTCAGAGATGACGGGCAACTGGCAAGAAGACTGTCGTCTCCTGAGGCCAAAGTGGCTCGTCTCTGGGCTGCCCGTCGTATCTCGACAAAACACGCCGCAACTCGAGAAACTCCAGAAGCTTCTCCTTTGCGAGTGTGTTGAGGCCCTTATCCAATCAAGCGTCTCTTGGGAAATCACCTCTTCCCTCTTGGACCTCGAAAGGCTCATTCACTCCCATGCTGTGGCAAAAGGAGTTCCCTGTCACAAACGTCGCACCTAAGAAGAACACCAGTGGACTCGATGCGACTCAAGAGGAGCCCAGTTTGCAACTGCTAAGCTCTAGATAATAGCCCCTTTTCTTGCTCCTTAGTATAAAGTGTCCTGGGACTCCTTTCTCATCCCAAAAGGAGATGCTCACAGTAGGAACGTAGGGAGTAGCATCGGGGATTCATCCACCATTCTCAAGGACACCCAAATGACTTTTCCACTGCAGATGAACCTGTCTGCCCTGCACTGCCTTGACTGTCACCCAGAGGCTTGAATCCGAAAACATCTACACGTGTGACAACACTTTGGGCCTCGAGGGAAAGCCACAGTTCCCTGTGTCCACTCGACAGGGAGCCTGACACTGCTCGTGCAGCTGGTCAGGAAAGTAGCCGTGCACGTGTCCAGGCGAGACGAGGTCTGTCTCCTCTGAGGGTTATTCCAAGACCTAGGTCAGGGCGGTCGAGGAAAGTTCAGGCTCCAACCTCAGCAAAGGTCAAGGACTGAGCACCGAGACGAATAGGGAAGAATCCCCATAGGCGTCTGGCCACTGGCACGGAAACTGTCCAGTGTTGAATGCACAGGGGCGAGTCCCTGCGTTCTCTGTTGTAACTCGAGAGGACACACCCACAACCAGAGAACAACCAGAAGATTTTCCACTGCAAGTGGGGTGAGGACTTCGTCTGCTGTGACATCACGGGAGAAAGAACCTCTTCACTCTTGGACCTCCAAAGTGTCGTTCACCTTCTTGCTGTGACCCAGAAGTTTCTCGCGCCACCGGTCCTCACTCGAGGGGAACACCAAAATTCCCTCCATGAATGTAAAGGAGCCCCAGTATCCCTGCTGAGCTCCAGATAGGGTCCCTTTCCTGCTCTGTCTGGAAAGGTTTCCCAGAATTCCCTCCCATCCCAACAGGAGACACTCGAACCAGGACTGTCGGGAGCAGCATCATGGGTCTTGCTACCATTCCCCAAGATCCCCAAATACCTCGTTCACTCCAGATGATCCTGATTGCCCTGCACGGGGTCTTCTCTCACCCTGAGGCTAACAACCTGACACACTGGTACGTGTGACAGACCTGGGTGGATCCTCGAAGTCAAGGCACAGATCCCTGTGTCCAATCGACCGGGAGTTTTCACATTTCTGCAGCCTCAGGAGCAAGCACAAGTGTACGTCAGTAGTCATGACGAGGCCTGACTTTCCTGCGGGAGCTTCATGGGAACCCCAATATTAAAGTCAGCATTGGCGAGGTAAGCTCAGATACCAGCTTCAGCATCAGACAAAAACTGAGGATTCGGGGATGACTGGGGAGGAATCCCCTAAGTCGCATGACAACTGACAAGAAGACAGTCCTCTCCTGAGGGTACAGGTGTGGGTCTATGGGCTACCCGTCGTAATTCGAAAATTACGCCACAACTCGAGAAATACCAGAATCTTCTCCCTTGCAAGCGGGGTGAGATCCTTATCCACTGCGGCATCACTGGGGAAATCATTCCTTCACTCTTGGACCTCTAAGGGCTCTTTCACCCCCTTCCTGGGACCAAGGAGTTTCCCCGCCCTAAGGGTCTCAACCAGAGAGGACCAACAAGGGATCTGCTGCGACTCAACAGAGCCTGATTGCCCCTGCAAACATCGAGAGGATCGTCCCCTTTCTGGACCCTTAGAGAAAGGTTCCCTGCGGCTACGCTCGAATACCAAGAGGGGGTGATCATAACAGGAATGTCGGGGAAAGCATAAGGGTTTCAGCCACCATTCACCAAGACCCCCAAATGCCTTGCCCAATGCAGATGAACTAGACAGCCCCGCAGTGCCTCGACTGTCACCCCGAGACTCGAAGCACTGCACACTGGCACGTGTGACAGCACTTTGGACCTCGAGGGCAAGCCACAGATCCCTCTATCCGCTCGATATGGAGCCTGACACTGCTGCTGCAGCTGGACAGGCAAGTAGCCATACACATGTCCAGGTGAGACGGAGCCTGTCTCCTCTGCGGGGGTCTCAGTGGAACCCCCAAGACCTAGTTCAGGACTGTCGAGGCAAGATCAGGCACTGGGCTCAGCACAAGTCGAGACCAGGGCACCCAGAGAAGATTGGGGATGATTTCCCAGAGGTGACGAGCAACTGGCACTTAGACTGTCCTCTCCTGAGGGCACAGGGGCGGGTCCATGGTCTCCCCGTCATACCTCTAGGAACCCCGCCGCAACTCGAGAAACACCAGTAGCTTCTCCATTGCAAGCGGGGTGAGGCACTTATCCACTGAGGCATCTCTGGGGAAATCACTCCTTCCCTTTTGGATCTCAAAGGGATTTTTCACCCCCTTCCACTGACCCAGGAATTTCCCCACCCTAACCGTATCAACTCGAGAGGAACGATAAGACATCCACGCAATTCAACAGAGCCATATTTGCACCTGCTAAGCTCCAGATCATCGTCCCCTTTACTGCCCCTTAGTAAAAGTTTCCCTGGATCTTCGCTCGAATGCCAAGAGGAGGTGCTCGGCACAGAAATGTCTGGAGGAGCCTCAGGGCTTCGACCACCATTCATCAAGACCCCCAAATGCCTTGTCCACTGCAGATGAACTTGACAGCCCCAAACTGCCTTGACTGTAACCCCGAGGCTCAACGCACGACACCCTGGTACGTGTGTCAGCACTTTGGACTTAGAGAGCAAGTCACAGATCGCTAGTGCGCTCGACATGGAGACTGACCTTGCTGCTGCAGCTGGTCACACAAGTTGCCGTGCACGTGTCCAGTGAGAAGAAGACTGTTTCCTCTATCGGAGCCTCAGCAGAACCCCCAAGACCTAGGTCAGGACGATCGACGGAAGCTCAGGCACTGGCCTCAGCACAAGTCGAGGACAGGGCACACTGAGAAGATTGGGGAGGAATCATCAGAGGTGACGGGCAACTGGCACGAAGACTGTTGACTCCTGAGGCCAAAGTGGCTCGTCTCTGGGCTGCCCGTCGTACCTCAACAAACCACGCCACAACTAGAAAAACACTAGAAGCTTCTCCTTTGCGAGTGGGGTGAGGCACTTATCTGATCCGGCGTCTCTTGGGAAATCACCCTTTCCCTCTTGGACCTCGAAGGGCTCATTCACTCCCTTGCTGTGACAAAATGAGTTCCCTGCCACAATCGTCGCACCCTAGAGGAACCCCAGTGGACCCGATGCGACTCAAGAGGAGCCCAGTTTACGCCTGCTAAGCCCTAGATGATAGCCTCTTTTCTTGCTCTTTAGTATAAAGTGTCCTGGGACTTCCTTCGCATCCTAAATGGAGAAGCTCACAGTTGGAAAGTAGGGAAGGTCATCGGGGTTTCATCCACCATTCTCAAGGACACCTAAATGACTTGTCCACTGCACATGAACCTGTCTGCCCTGCACTTCCTTGACTGTCACCCTGAGGCTTGACGCCGAAAACACCTACACGTGTGACAATACTTTGGGCCTTGAGGGCAAGCCACAGTTCCCTGTGTCCACTCGACCGGGAGCCTGACACTGCTGCTGCAGCTTCTCAGGCAAGAAGCCGTGCACGTGTCCATGCGAGACGAGGCCTGACTCCTCTGTGGGTCCTGAGGGTTGTTCCAAGTCCTAGGTCAGTGCGGTCGAGGAAAGTTCAGGCTCCGGCCTCAGCAAAGGTCGAGGACTGAGCACCGAGATGAATAGGTTAGAATCCCCACAGGTGTCTGGCCCCTGGCAGGTAAACTGTCCAATCTTGAGTTCACAGGGGCGAGTCCCTGGGTTCACTGTAGTAACTCGAGAGGACACCGCCACAACTTGAGAAAAACCAAAAGATTTTCCCCTGCAAGTGGGGTGAGTACCTCGCCTGCTGTGGCGTCTCGGGGGAAAGAACCTCTTCGCTCTTGGACCTCCAAAGTGTCGTTCACCTTCTTGCTGTGACCCAAGAAGTTTCTCCCGCCACCTGTCCTCACTCGCGGGGAACACCAATGTTCCCGCCATGAATATAAAGGAGCCCAAGTATCCCTGCAGAGCTCCACATGTGTGGCCCTTTCCTGCCCTGTCTGTAAAGGGTTCCCAGAATTCCCTCCCATCCCAACAGGAGACACTCGAACCAGGACTATCGGGAGCAGCATCATGGGTCTTGCTACCATTCCCCAAGACCACAAAATACCTCGATCACTCCAGATGAACCTGATTGCCCTGCACTGGGTCTACTGTCACTGTGAGGTTCGAAGCCTGACACACTGGCACGTGTGACAGACCTGGGTGGATCCTCGAGGTCAAGGCACATATCACTGTGTCACTCGACAGGTAGTCTTTCACATTTCTGCAACTGCATGAGCAAGCACAAGTGTAAGTCAATAGTCATGACGAGGCCTGACTTTCCTGTGGGGGCTTCATGGGAACCCCAATATTTATGTCAGCATTGGCGAGGTAAGCTCAGATACCAGCTTCAGCACCAGACGAAAACTGAGGATTCGGCGATGACTGGGGAGGAATCCCCAAAGTCGCATGGCCACTGTCAAGAAGACTGGCCTCTCCTGAGGGCACAGGTGCGGGTCTATGGACTACCCGTCGTAACTCGAGAAACCACGCCATAACTCGAGAAATACCAGAATCTTCTCCCTTGCAAGCGGGAGGAGTTCCTTATCCACTGGGGCATCTCTGGGGAATTCATTCCTTCCTTCTTGGACATCAAAGGGCTCTTTCAACCCCTTGCTTGGACCTAGGAATTTCGCCGCCCTAAGGGTCTCAACCAAAGAGGAACAACAAGGGATCTGCTGCGACTCAACAGAGCCCTGTTTGCCCCTGCTAAGATCTAGATGATCGTCCCCTTTCCGGAACCTTAGAGAAAGGTTCCCTGGGGCTTCGCTGGAATACCAAGAGTGGTGATCACAACAGGAATGTCGGGGGGAGCATTACGTGTTCGGCCACCATTCACCAAGACCAAAAAATGCCTTATCCATTGCAGATGGACTAGACTGCCTCGCAATGCCTCGACTGTCACTCCGAGACTCAAAGCACGGCACACTGGCATGTGTGACAGCACTTTGGACCTCGAGGGCAAGCCACAGATCCCTCTGTCCGCTCGACATGGAGCCTGAAACTGCTGCTGCAGCTGGACAGGCATGTAGCCATGCACATGTCCAGGTGAGATGTAACCTGTCTTCTCTGCGGGGGCCTCAGGGGAACCCCCAAGACGTAGGTCAGGACTGTCGAGGCTAGATCAGGCACTGGCCTCAGCACAAGTCGAGACCAGGGCACCCAGAGACGATTGGGGAGGATTTCCTTGAGGTGACCGGCAACTGGCATGGAGACTGTCCTCTCCTGAGACCATAGGGGCGGGTCCATGGTCTCCCCGTCGTAATTTTGGAAACCCTGTCACAACTCGATAAACACCAGTAGCTTTTCCATTGCAAGCGGGGTGAGGCACTTATCCACTGAGGCATCTCTGGGGAAATCACTCCTTCCCTTTTGGATCTCAAAGGGATTTTTCACCCCCTTCCTCTGACCCAGAAATTTCCCCACCCTAACCGTATCAACTCGAGAGGAACAATAAGTCATCCGCGTGATTCAACAGAGCCATGTTTGCACCTGTTAAGCTCCAGATAATCGTCCCCTTTACTGCTCCTTAGAAAAAGTTTCCCTGGATCTTCGCTCCAATACCAAGAAGAGGTGCTCGCAACAGAACAGTCTGGAGGAGCCTCAGGGCTTCGGCCACCATTCACCAAGACCCCCAAATGTCTTGTCCACTGCAGATCAACTTGATAGCCCCAAACTGCCTTGACTGTCACCCCGAGGCTCAACGCACGACACCCGGGTACGTGTGTCAGCAATTTGGACCTAGAGAGCAAACCTCAGATCGCTAGTCCGCTCGACATGGAGCCTGACACTGCTGCTGCAGCTGGTCAGCCATGTTGCCGTGCACATGTCCAGTGAGATGAAGACTGTCTCCTCTGTCGGAGCCTCAGCGGAACCCCAAAGCCCTAGGTCAGGACGATCGAGGGAAGCTCAGGCACTGGCCTCAGCACAAGTCGAGGACAGGGCACACTGAGACGATTGGGGAGGAATAATCAGAAGTGACGGGCCACAGGCACGGAAACTGTCCTCTCCTGAGACCACAGTGGCCTGTCTCTGGGCTGCCCGTCGTAACTCGACAAACCATGCCACAACTCGAGAGACACCAGAAGCTTCTCCTTTGCGAGTGGGGTGAAGCCCTTATCTGATCCGGTTTCTCGTGGGAAATCACCCCT
Source organism: Nanger granti (assembly GCA_006408635.1). Classification (NCBI taxonomy): domain Eukaryota; kingdom Metazoa; phylum Chordata; class Mammalia; order Artiodactyla; family Bovidae; genus Nanger; species Nanger granti. The sequence goes on from SJYD01055728.1 coordinate 31,333, forward strand.
TCCCTCTTGGATCTCGAAAGGCTCATTCACTCCCTTGCTGCGACAAAAGGAGTTCCCTGCCACAAACGTCGCACCCAAGAGGAAACCTAGTGGACACAATGCGACTCAAGAGGAGCCCAGTTTGCACCGGCTAAGCTCTAGATAATAGCCCCTTTACTTGCTCCTTATTATAAAGTGTCCTGGGCTTCCTTCCCATTCCAAAAGGAGATGCTCACAGTAGGAACGTAGGGAGGAGCATCGGGGTTTCATCCACCATTCTCAAGAACACCCTAATTACTTGTCCACTGTTGATGAACCTGTCTGCCCTGCACTGCCTTGACTGTCACCCCGAGGCTTGACGCCAAAAACACCTACACGTGTGACAACACTTTGGGTCTCGAGGGCAAGCCACAGTTCCCTGTGTCCACTTGACAGGGAGCCTGACACTGCTGCTGCAGCTGGTCAGGCAAGTAGCCGTACACGTGTCCAGGCGAGACGAGGTTTGTCTCCTCTGTGGGTCCCTGAGGGTTATTCCAAGACCTCGGTCAGGGCTGTCGAGGAAATCTCAGGCTCTGGCCTAAGCAAAGGTCGAGGACTGAGCACCGAGATGACTAGGGAAGAATTCCCACAGGCGTCTGGCCCCTGGCACGGAAACTGTCCAATCTTGAGTGCACAGGGTCGAGTCCCTGGGTTCCCTGTTGTAACTGAATAGGACACTCCCACAACTTGAGAAAAACCAAAAGATTTTTACTGCAAGTGGGGTGAGGACCTCTTCTAATGTGGCATCTCGGGCGAAAGAACGTCTTCGGTCTTGGACCTCCAAAGTGTCGTTCACTTTCTGACTGTGACCCAAGAAGTTTCTCGCGCCACCGGTCCTCACTCGAGGGAAACACCAAAGTTCCCGCCATGAATGTAAAGGAGCCCCAGTATGCCTGCGGAGCTCCACATGAGTGGCCCTTTCCTGCTCTGTCTGGTACGGGTTCCCAGAATTTCCTCCCATCCCAACAGGAGACACTCGAACCAGGACTGTCGGGAACAGCATCATGGGTCTTGCTACCATTCCACAAGACCCCCAAATACTTGGTTCACTCCAGATGAACCTGATTGTCCTGCACTGGGTCTACTGTCACCCTGAGGCTCGAATCCTGACACACTGGCACGTGTGACAGACCTGGGTGGATCCTCGAGGTCAAGGCACGGATCCCTGTGTCCACAAGACGGGGAGTCTTTCACATTTCTGCAGCTGCAGGAGCAAGCACAAGTGTACGTCAATAGTCATGACGAGGCCTGACTTACCTGTGGGGGCTTCATGGGAACCCCAATATTTATTTCCGCATTGGTGAGGTAAGCTCAGATACCAGCTTCAGCATCAGACGAAAACTGAGGATTCCGCGATGACTGGGGAGGAATCCCCAAAGTCGCATGGCAGCTGACAAGAAGACTGGCCTCTCCTGAGGGCACAGGTGCGAGTCTATGCGCTACCCGTCGTAACTCGAGAAACCACACCACAACTCGAAAAATACCAGAATCTTCTCCCTTGCAAGCGGAGTGAGTTCCTTATCCACTGTGGCATCTCTGGGGAAATCATTCCTTCCCTCTTGGACCTCAAAGGGCTCTTTCATTCCCTTGCTGGGACCCAGGAATTTCCCTGCCCTGCGGGTCTCAACCAGAGAGGAAAAACAAGGGATCTGCTGTGACTCAACAGAGCCCTGTTTGCCCCTACTAAGATCTAAATGATCGTCCCCTTTCCGGACCCTTAGAGTAAGGTTCCCTGGGGCTTCGCTCGAATATCAAGAGGGGCTGATCACAACAGGAATGTCGGGGGAAGCATTAGGGTTTCGGCCACCATACACCAAGACCCCCAAATGCCTTGTCCACTGCAGATGAACTAGATTGCCCCGCAGTGCCTCGACTCTCACCCTGAGACACAAAGCAGGGCACACTGTCACGTGTGACAGCACTATGGACCACGAGGGCAAGCCACAGATCCCTCTGTCCGCTCAACATGGAGCCTGACATTGCTGCTGCAGCTGGACAGACAAGTAGCCATGCACATGTCCAGGTGAGACGGAACCTGTCTCCTCTGCGGGGGTCTCAGTAGAACCCCCAAGACCTAGGTCAGGACTGTCGAGGCAAGATCAGGCACTGGCCTCAGCACAAGTCGAGAATAATGCACCCAGAAACGATTGGGGAGGATTTCCCAGAGGTGACGGGCTACTGGCACGGAGACTGTCCTCTCCTGAGGGCACAGGGTCCGGTCCAAGGTCTCCCCATCGTACCTCTAGAAACCCTGCTGCAACTCGAGAAACACCAGTAGCTTCTCCATTGCAAGCGGGGTGAGGCACTTATCCACTGAGGCATCTCTGGGGAAATCACTCCTTCCCTTTTGGATCTCGAAGGGATTTTTCAACCCCTTCCTCTGACCCAGGAATTTCCCCACCCTAACCGTATCAATTCGAGAGAATCGATAAGACATCTGCGAGATTCAACAGAGCCATGTTTCCACCTACTAAGCTCCAGATGATCGTCCCCTTTACTGCCCTTTAGAAAAAGTTTCCCTGAATCTTTGCTCGAATACCAAGAGGAGGTGCTCGCAACAGAAAAGTCGGGAGGAGCATCAGGTTTTGGGCACAATTCACCAAGACCCCCAAATGTCTTGTCCACTGCAGATGAATTTGATAGCCCCAAACTGCCTTGACTGTCACCCCGAGGCTCAACGCACGACACCCTGGTACGTGTGTCAGTACTTTGGACGTAGTGAACAAGCTACAGATCGCTAGTGCGCTCGACATGGAGCCTGACACTGCTGCTGCAGCTGCTTGGGCAGGTCGCCGTGCACGTGTCTAGTGAGACGAAGACTGTCTCCTCTGTCGGAGCCTCAGCGGAACCCCCAAGATCTAGGTCAGGACGGTCGAGGGAAGCTCAGGGACTGGCTTCAGCACAAGTCGAGGACAGGGCACACTGAGAAGATTGGGGAGGAATCCTCAGAGGTGACGGGCAACTGGACCAGAGACTATCGTCTCCTGAGATCAAAGTGCAGGTTCTCTGGGCTCCCCGTCATAACTCGCAAACCACACCACAACTCGAGAAACACCAGAAGCATCTCCTTTGCGAGTAGGGTGAGGTCCTTATCTGATTCGGCGTCTCGTGGGAAATCACCCTTTCCCTCTTGGACCTTGAAGGGCTCATTCACTCCTTTGCTGTGACAAAAGGAGTTCCCTGTCACACACGTCCCAGCCAAGAGGAAACCCAGTGGACCCGTAGTGACTAAAGAGTAGCCCAGTTTGTACCTGCTAAGCTCTAGATAATAGCCCCCTTTCCTGTTCCTAAGCATAAAGTGTCCTGGGACTCCTTTCGCATCCCAAAAGGAGACGCTAACAGTAGGAACGTAGGGAGAAGCATTGGGGATTCATCCTCCATTCTCAAGGACACCCAAATGACTTGTCCACTGCACATGAACCTGTCTGCCCTGCACTGCCTTGACTGTCACCCCGAGGCTTGACGCCAAAAACACCTACACGTGTGACAACATTTTGGGACTCGAGGGCAAGCCACAGTTCCCAGTGTCCAGTCGACAGGGAGCGTGACACTGCTGCTACAGCCTCTCAGGGTAGTAGCCATGCACGTGTCCAGGCGAGACGAGCCCTGTCTCCTCTGTGGGTCCCTGAAGGTTAATCCAAGATCTAGGTCAGTGCAGTCGAGGAAAGTTCAGGCTCCGGCCTCAGCAAAGGTCGAGGACTGAGCACCGAGACGACTAGGGAAGTATCCCCATAGGCGTCTGGCCACTGGCACGGAAACTNTCTCAGGGTAGTAGCCATGCACGTGTCCAGGCGAGACGAGCCCTGTCTCCTCTGTGGGTCCCTGAAGGTTAATCCAAGATCTAGGTCAGTGCAGTCGAGGAAAGTTCAGGCTCCGGCCTCAGCAAAGGTCGAGGACTGAGCACCGAGACGACTAGGGAAGTATCCCCATAGGCGTCTGGCCACTGGCACGGAAACTGTCCAATCTTGAGTGCACAGGGGCGAGTCCCTGGGTTCCCTGTTGTAACTCGAGAGGACACCCCCACAACTTGAGAAAAAACAAAAGATTTTCCCCTGCAAGTGGGATGAGGATCCCGTCTGCTGTGGCTTCTCAGGGGAAGAACCTCTTCGCTCTTGGACCTCCAAAGTGTCGTTCACCTTCTTGATGTGATCCAAGAAGTTTTGGGCGCTACCCGTCCTCACTCGAGGGAAACACCAAAGTTCCCGCCATGAATGTAAAGGAGCCCCAGTATCCCTGCTGAGCTCCATATGAGTGACCCTTTCGTGCTCTGTCTGGAAAGGGTTCCCAGACTTCCCTTCCATCGCAACAGGAGACACTCGAACCAGACTGTTGGCAGAAGCATCAGGGGTCTTGTTACCATTCCACAAGACCCTCAAATACCTCGTTCACTCCAGATGAACCTGATTACCCGCACTGGGTCTACTCTCACCCTGAGGCTCGAAACTTGACACACTGGCACGTGTGACAGACCTGGGTGGATCCTCGAAGTCAAGGCACAAATCCCTGTATCCACAGGACGGGCAGTCTTTCACATTTCTGCAGCTGTAGGAGCCAGCAGAAATGTACGTCTCTAGTCATGACGAGGCCTGACTTTCCTGTGGAGGCTTCATGGGAAGCGCAATATTTATGTCAGCATTGGCAACGTAAGCTCAGATCCCAGCTTCAGCACCAGACGGAATCTGAGGTTTCGCCAATGACTGGGGAGGAATACCCAATGTCGCATGGCAACTGACAAGAAGACTGGCCTGTCCAGAGGGCAGATGTGCGGGTCTATGAGCTACCGTGGTAACTCGAGAAACCACACCACAACTCGAGAAATACCAGAATCTTCTCCCTTGCAAGTGGGATGACTTCCTAATCCACTGCGGCATCTCTGAAGAAATCATTCCTTCCCTCTTGGACCTCAAAGGGCTCTTTCACCCTCTTGCTGGGACCCAGGAATTCCCCCCCCCCACGGGTCTCACCCAGAAAGGAACAACAAGGAATCTGCTGCGACTCAACAGAGCCCTGTTTGCCCCTGCTAAGATCGAGATGATTGTCCCCTTTCTGGACCCTTAGAGAAAGGTTCCCTGGTGCTTCGTTCGAATTCCAAGAGGGGGTGATCACAACAGGAATGTCGGGAGAAACATCAGGGATTCAGCCACCATTCACCAAGACCCCCAAATACCTTGTCCACTGCAGATGAACTAGACTGCCCCGCAATGCCTCGACTGTCACGCCGAGACTCAAAGCACGGCACACTGGCACGTGTGACAGCACTTTGGACCTCGAGGGCAAGCCACAGATCCCTCTGTCCGCTCGACATGGAGCCTGACACTGATGCTGCAGCTGAACAGGCATGTAGCCATGCACATGTCCAGGTGAGATGTAACCTGTCTCCTCTGTGGGGTCCTCAGGGGAAACCCAAAGACCTAGGTCAGGACTGTTGAGGCAAGATCAGGCACTGGCCTCAGCACAAGTCGAGGACAGGGCACCCAGAGACGATTGGGGAGGAATCCCCAGAGGTGACAGGCAACTGGCACGGAGACAGTCCTCTCCAGAGGCCACAGCGGCGGGTTCATGGTCTCGCCGTCGTACCTCTAGAAATCCCGCCTAAACTCCAGAAACACCAGTATCTTCTCCATTGCAAGCGGGGTGAGGCACTTATCCACTGAGGCATCTCTGGGGAAATCACTCCTTCCCTTTTGGATCTCGAAGGGATTTTTCACCCCCTTCTTCTGACCCAGAAATTTCAACACCCTAACAGTATCAACTCGAGAGGAACAATAAGACATCTGCGCGAGTCCACAGGGCCATATTTGCACCTGCTAAGCTCCAGATGATCATCCCCTTTACTGCCCCTTAGCAAAAGTTTCCCTGGATCTTCGCTCGAATACCAAGAGGAGGTGCTCGCAGCAGAAAAGTCGGGAGGAGCATCAGGGTTTCGGCCACCATTCACCAAGAACCCCAAATGCCCTTTCCACTGCAGATGAACTTGACAACCCCAAACTGCCTTGACTGTCACTCTGAGGCTCAACGCACGACACCCTGGTGTGTGTGTCAGCACATTGGACCTCGAGAGCAAGCCACAAATCGCTAGTGCGATCGACATGGAGCCTGACACTGCTGCTGCAGCTGGTCAGGCAAGTCGCCCTGCACGTGTACAGTGAGATGAAGACTGTCTCCTCTGTCGGAGCCTCAGTGGAAGGCCCAAGACCTAAGTCAGGACGGTCGAGGGAAGCTCAGGCACTGCCCTCAGCTCAAATTGAGGACAGGGCACACTGAGAAGATTGGGGAGGAGTCTTCAGAGAAGACGGGCAACTGGCACGAAGACTGTCATCTCCTGAGGACAAAGCAGCGCATCTCTGGGCTTCCCGTCGTAACACGACAAACCACGCCACAACTCGAGAAACACCAGAAGCTTCACACTGCCCTCAGCTCAAATTGAGGACAGGGCACACTGAGAAGATTGGGGAGGAGTCTTCAGAGAAGACGGGCAACTGGCACGAAGACTGTCATCTCCTGAGGACAAAGCAGCGCATCTCTGGGCTTCCCGTCGTAACACGACAAACCACGCCACAACTCGAGAAACACCAGAAGCTTCTCCTTTGTGAGTGGGGTGAGGCCCTTATCTGATCCGTCATTTCGTGGAAAATCACCACTTACCTCTTGGACCTCGAAGGGCTCATTCACTCCCTTGCTGTGACAAAAGGAGTTCCCTGCCACAAACGTAGCACCCAAGAGGAACCCCAGTGGACCCGATGCGACTCAAGAGGAGCCCAGTTTGCACCTGCTAGGCTCTAGATAATAGCCCCTTTTCTTGCTCCTTAGTATAAAGTGTCCTGGGACTCTCTTTGCATCCCAAAAGGAAATGCACACAGTAGGAACGTAGTGAGGAGCATCGGGGTTTCATCCACCATTCTCAAGGACACCCAAATGACTTGTCCACTGCTGATGAACCTGTCTGCCCTGCACTGCCTTGACTGTCACCCCGAGGCTTGACGCCAAAAACACCTACACGTGTGACAACACTTTGGGCCTCGAGGGCAAGCCACAGTTCCCTGTGTCCACTCGACAGGGAGCCTGACATTGCTGCTGCAGCTTCTCAGGCAAGTAGCCTTGCACGTGTCCAGGCGAGACGAGGCCTGTCTCCTCTGTGGGTCCCTGAGGGTTAATCCAAGTCCTAGGTCAGGGCGGTCGAGGAAAGCTCAGGCTCCAGCCTCAGCAAGGTCGAGGACTGAGCACCGAGATGACTGGGGAAGAATCCCCATAGGCGTCTGGCCACTGGCATGGAAACTGTCCAATGTTGAGTGCACAGGGGCGAGTCCCTGGGTTCCCTGTTGTAACTCGTGAGGACATCGCCACAACTTGAGAAAAATCAAAAGATTTTCCCCTGCAAGTGGGGTGAGGACCTCGTCTGCTGTGGCGTCTCGGGGGAAAGAACCTTTTCACTCTTGGACTTCCAAAGTGTCGTTCACCTTCTTGCTGTGGTCAAAGAAGTTCCTGGTGCCACCTGTCCTCCTTCAAGGGGAACACCAAAGTTCCCGCCATGAATATAAAGGAGCCCCAGTATCCCTGCTAATCTCCACATGAGTGGCCCTTTCCTGCTCTGTCTGGAATGGTTTACCAGACTTCCCTCACATCCCAACAGGAGACACTCGNAAAAGGAAATGCACACAGTAGGAACGTAGTGAGGAGCATCGGGGTTTCATCCACCATTCTCAAGGACACCCAAATGACTTGTCCACTGCTGATGAACCTGTCTGCCCTGCACTGCCTTGACTGTCACCCCGAGGCTTGACGCCAAAAACACCTACACGTGTGACAACACTTTGGGCCTCGAGGGCAAGCCACAGTTCCCTGTGTCCACTCGACAGGGAGCCTGACATTGCTGCTGCAGCTTCTCAGGCAAGTAGCCTTGCACGTGTCCAGGCGAGACGAGGCCTGTCTCCTCTGTGGGTCCCTGAGGGTTAATCCAAGTCCTAGGTCAGGGCGGTCGAGGAAAGCTCAGGCTCCAGCCTCAGCAAGGTCGAGGACTGAGCACCGAGATGACTGGGGAAGAATCCCCATAGGCGTCTGGCCACTGGCATGGAAACTGTCCAATGTTGAGTGCACAGGGGCGAGTCCCTGGGTTCCCTGTTGTAACTCGTGAGGACATCGCCACAACTTGAGAAAAATCAAAAGATTTTCCCCTGCAAGTGGGGTGAGGACCTCGTCTGCTGTGGCGTCTCGGGGGAAAGAACCTTTTCACTCTTGGACTTCCAAAGTGTCGTTCACCTTCTTGCTGTGGTCAAAGAAGTTCCTGGTGCCACCTGTCCTCCTTCAAGGGGAACACCAAAGTTCCCGCCATGAATATAAAGGAGCCCCAGTATCCCTGCTAATCTCCACATGAGTGGCCCTTTCCTGCTCTGTCTGGAATGGTTTACCAGATTTCCCTCACATCCCAACAGGAGACACTCGAACCAGGACTGTCGGGAGCATCATCTGGGGTCTTGCTACCATTCCCCAAGACCCCCAAATGCCTCGTTCACTCCAGATGAACCTGATTGCCCTGCACGGGGTCTACTGTCACCCTGAGACTCGAAGCCTGACACACTGACACGTGTGACAGACCTGGGTGGATCCTCGAGGTCAAGGCACAAATCCCTGTGTCCAATCGACGGGGAGTCTTTCACATTTCTGCACCTGCAGAAGCAAGCACAAGTTTACGTCAATAGTCATGACGAGGCCTGACTTCCCTGTGGGGGCTTCATGGAAACCCCAATATTTATGTCCGCATTGGCGAGGTAAGCTCCGATACCAGCTTCAGCACCAGACGAAGACTGAGGATTCGGCAATGACTGGGTGGAATACCCAAGGTCGCATGGCAACTGACAAGAAGACTGCCCTGTCCTAAGGGCACAGGTGCGAGTCTATGGGCTACCGTGGTAACTCGAGAAACCACGCCACACTCGAGAAATACCAGAATCTTCTCCATTGCAAGCGGGATGAGTTACTTATGTGGAATACCCAAGGTCGCATGGCAACTGACAAGAAGACTGCCCTGTCCTAAGGGCACAGGTGCGAGTCTATGGGCTACCGTGGTAACTCGAGAAACCACGCCACACTCGAGAAATACCAGAATCTTCTCCATTGCAAGCGGGATGAGTTACTTATCCACTGCGGCATCTCTGGGGATATCATTCCTTCCCTCTTGGACCTCAAAGGACTCTTTCACCCCCTTGCTGGGACCCAGGAATTTGCCCGCCCTGTGGGTCTCAACCAGAGAGGAACAACAAGGGATCTGATGCGACTCAACAGAGCCCTGTTTGCCCCTGCTAAGATCGAGATGATCGTCCCCTTTCCGGACCCTTAGAGAAAGGTTCCCTGGTGCTTCGCTCGAATACCAAGAGGGGGTGATCACAACAGGAATGTCGGGGGAAGCATTAGGGGTTCAGCCACCATTCATCAAGACCCCCAAATGCCTTGTCCACTGCAGATGAACTAGACTGCCCAGCAATGCCACAACTGTCCCCCCGAGACTCAAAGCACGGCACACTGGCACGTGAGACAGCACTTTGGACCTCGAGGGCAAGCCACAGATCCCTCTGTCCGCTCGACATGGAGCCTGGCACTGCTGCTGCAGCTGGACAGGCAAGTAGCCATGCACATGTCCAGGTGAGACAGAACATGTCTCCTCTGCAGGGGCCTCACGGGAACCCCCAAGACCTAGGTCAGGACTGTCGAGGCAAGATCAGGCACTGGCCTCAGCACAAGTCGAGGACAGGGCACCCAGAGACGATTGGGGAGGAATCCCCAGAGGTGACTGGCACCTGGCACGGAGACTGTATTCTCCAGAGCCCACATGGGCACGTCCCCGGGCTCCCCGTTGTAACTCGAGAAACCCCGCTGCAACACGAGAAACAACAGAAGCTTCTCCCTTGCAAGCGTGGTGAGGTCCTTATCAGATCTGGTGTCACGTGGGAAATCACCCCTGCTCTCTTGGACCTGGAAGTGCTCCTTCAATCCCTTGCTGTGACACAAGGAGTTCCCGCCCACAACTGTCGCACCCAAGAGGAACCCCAGTGGACCTGCTGCGACTCAAGCGGAGCCCAGTTTGATCTTCCTAAGCTCTAGATGATAGTTCCTTTTACTGATCCTTATTATCAGGTGTCCTGGGGCTGCCTTCACATCGCAAATGGAGGTGCTCGCAGTAGAAATGTCGGGAGGAGCATCTGGGTTTCGGCCACCATTCTTTAAGACCCCCAAATGCCTTGCCCACTGCAGATGAATCTGTCTGCCCTGCACTACCTTGACTGTCATCTGCAGGATCGAAGCCCGAAACACCTGCGCGTGTGACAGCACTTTGGGCCTCGAGGGCAAGCACACATCCCTGTGTTCTCTCGAAATGGAGCCTGTCACTGCTGCTGCAGCTGGTCAGGCAAGTAGCCGTGCACGTGGCCAGACGAGACGAGGTCTGTCTCCTCTGTGGGGCCCTCAGGGGTACACCAAGACCTAGGTCTGGATGGTCGAGGAAAGCTCAGGCTCCGGCCTCAGAAAAGTCAAGGACTGAGTACCGAGATGATTAAGGAAGAATCCCCAGATGCGCCTGGCAACTGGCACGGAGACAGTCCAATCCTGAGTGCACAGGGGCGAGTCACAGGGTTACCCATTGCAACTCGAGAGGGCCCCGCAACAACTTTCGAAAAACAAAAAGATTCTCCCCTGCAAGCGGGGTCAGGATCTTGTCTGCAGTGGTGTCTCGGGGGAAAGAACCTCTTCTCTCTTGGACCTACAATGTGTCGTTCACCTACTTTCTGTGTCCTAAGAAGTTTTTCTCGCCGCCCTTCCTCATTCGAGGGGAACACCGAGGGTTCCGCCATGAATGTAAATGATCCCCAGTATCCCTGCTGAGCTCCAGATAACGGTCCATTTCCTTTCTGATGGGAAACTGTTCTCTGTACGTCCCTCACATCCCAAAAGGAGACATTCTAACCAGGACACTAAGGAGCAGCATCAGGGGTCTTGCCACCATTCTCCAAGACCCCCAAATACCTCGTTCATCCAGATGAAACTGACAGTCCTGCACTGGGTAGACTGTCACCGCGAGGCTCGAATGCTGACACACTGGCACGTGTGACACACCCAGCTAGCACCTCGAGGTCAAGTCACTGATCCCTGTGTCCACCCGAAGGGGAGGCTTTCACAGCTGTTGCAGCTGCAGAGGCAAGCGCAAGTGTCCGTCTCCAGGCAAGACGAGGCCTGATTTCCTGTGCGGGCTCCATGGGATCCCCAAGATTTATTTCAGCATGGGCGAGGATATTTCATGTAGCAGCTTCAGCAAAAGATGAGGACTGAGGACTCGGCAATGACTGGGGAGGAATCCGCAAAGGTGTATGGCAACTGGCAAGAAGACTGGCCTCTTCTGAGGCCACAGGGGCAGGTCCATGGGCTCCCGGTTGTAACACGAGAAACCCCACCGCAACACGAGAAATACCAGAAGCTGCTCAAATGCAGACGGGTTGAGGCCCTTATCCACTGCGGTATCCCTGGGGAAATCACTCCTTCCCTCTTGGTCCAAGAAGGGCTCATCCCCTCCCCTTGGTGTGACCCAGGAATTTCCTCGCACTACCCGTCTGAACTCGAGAGGAAAAATAAGGGATTCGCTGCATCTCAACAGAGCCCTATGTGACACTTATAAGCTCCAGATGATCGTCCCTTTTCCTGCCCCTTAGGGAAAAGTTCCCTGGAGATTCGCTCAAACACCAAGAGGAGGTGCTCACAACAGGAAAGGCGGGAGGAGCATCAAGGTTTCGGCAACCAATTACCAAGATGTGCAAATGCCTTGTCCACTGCACATGAACTTGACAGCCCTGCACTGCCTTGACTGTCACCCTGAGGCTCAAAGCAGGACACACTGGCACGTGTGACAGCCCATTGGTCCTCGAGAGCAAGCAACAGGTAATTCTGTCCGCTCGACATGGTGCCTGACACCGCTGCTGCAGCTGATCAGGAAAGTAGTCGAGCACGTGTCCAGGTGAGACGAAGCCTCTCTACACAGTTGGAGCCTCAGGGGAACCCCAAGACCCAGGTCAGGACGGTCGAGGGAAGCTCAGCCACTGGCCTCAGCACAAGTCGAGGAGAGGGCACCCAGATATGATTGTATAGGAATCCCCAGAAGGGACTGGCAACTAGCACGGAGACCGTCCTCCCCTGAGGCCACAGGTGCGCGTCCCTGGGCTCCCCGTCGTAAGTCGAGAAACCATGTCGAAACTCGAGAAACACCAGTAGTTTCTCCCTTGCAAGCGGGGTAAGGCTATCTGATCTGGCGTCTCGTGGGAAATCACCCCTTCCCTCTTGGACCTCGAAGGGCTCCTTCACTCCCTTGCTGTGACACAAGGAATTCCTGGCCACAACCGTCCCACTCAGGAATCCCAATGGACACGCTGTGACTCAAGTGGAGCCCAGTTTGCCCCTGCTAATCTCTAGATGATAGTCCCTTTTCCTGCTCCTTAGTCTAAAGTGTCCTGATTCTTCCATCGCATCCCAAAAGTAAGTGCCCTCAGGAGGAAAGTCAGGAGGATCATCTGGTGTTCGGCCACCATTCTCCAAGATCCCCAAATGCCTTTACCACTGCAGATGAACCTGTCTGCCCTTATAGGAATCCCCAGAGGGGGCTGGCAACTCGCATGGAGACCGTCCTCCACTGAGGCCACAGGTGCGCGTCCCTGGGCTCCCCGTCGTAAGTCGAGAAACCATGTCACAACTCGAGAAACACCAGTAGTTTCTCCTTTGCAAGCGGGGTAAGGCTCTTATCTGATCCGGCGACTCGTGGGAAATCACCCCTTCCCTCTTGGACCTCGAAGGGCTCCTTCACTCCCTTGCTGTGACACAAGGAATTCCTGGCCACAACCGTCCCACCCAGGAATCCCAATGGACACGCTGTGACTCAAGTGGAGCCCAGTTTGCCCCTGCTAATCTCTAGATGATAGTCCCTTTTCCTGCTCCTTAGTCTAAAGTGTCCTGATTCTTCCATCGCATCCCAAAAGTAAGTGCCCTCAGGAGGAAAGTCAGGAGGATCATCTGGTGTTCGGCCACCATTNCTCTAGATGAGAGTCCCTTTTCCTGCTCCTTAGTCTAAAGTGTCCTGAGCCTTCCATCGCATCCCAAAAGGAAGTGCCCGCAGTAGGAAAGTCAGGAGGATCATCTGGTGTTCGGCCACCATTCTCCAAGACCCCCAAATGCCTTTTCCAATGCTGATGAACCTGTCTGCCCTGCACTGACTTGACTGTCCTCTGGAGGCTCGACCCCTGAAACATCTGCACGTGTGACAGCACTTTGGGCCTCGAGTGCAAACGACAGATCCCTGTGTCCGCTCGACAGGGAGCCTGATACTGCTGCTGCAGCTGGTCAGGCAAGTAGCTGTGCATGCGTCCAGGCGAGAAGAGGCCTGTCTCCTCTATCGGGCCCTCATGGGTACACCAAGATTTAGGTCAGGACGGTCGAGGAAAGCTCAGGCTCTGGAATCAGAAAAAGTCGAGGACTGAGCACCGAGACGATTAGTAAAGAATCCCCAAAAGCGCTTGCAATCTAGCAAGGAGACTGTCCAATTCTGAGTGCACAGGGGCGAGTCCCTGAGTTCCCTGTTGTAACGCAAGAGGACCCCGACACAACTTGTGAAAAACCAAAAGATTCCCCCCTGCAAGTGGGGTCAGGACCTCGTCTTCTGTGGCTTCTCGAGGGAAAGAACCTCTTCTCTTTTGGACCTCCTTAGTGTCTTTCACCACCTTGCTGTGACCCAAAAAGATTTTCGCAATGCACTTCCTCACTCCATGGGAACACCTAGGATTCCGGCATGAATGTAAGAAAGCCCCAGTATCCCTGTTGAGCTCCAGATGTGGAGCCTTTTCCTGCTCTGTTGGGAAAGGTTTCCCAGCACTTCCCTATATCCCAACAGGAGACACTCGAACCGGGACTGTTGGGAGCAGTATCAGGGGCTATGCCACCACTCCTCAAGACGCCCAATTATCTCGTTCACTCCAGATGAACCTGACTGCCCTTCACTGGGTCGAGTGTCACCCCGAGACTCGAAGCCTGACACACTGGCACGTCTGACAGACCTGGGTGGTACCTCGAGGTCATGTCACAGATCCCTGTGTCCACTCTTCGGGGAGACTTTCACAGCTGATGTAGCTGCAGAGGCAAGTGCAAGTCTAAGCCTCCAGTCACGGCGAGGCCTGACTTTCCTGTGGGGGCTCCAAGGGAACCCCAAGATTTATGTCAGCAAGGGCGAGGAAAGCTCAGATACCAGGTTCAGCACCAGGCGAGGACTGAGGACTCGGCGATGACTGGCGAGGAATCTGCAAAGGCGCATGGAAACTGGCAAGAAGGCTGGCCTCTCCTGAGGCCACAGGGGCGGGACCATGGGGTCCCCGTCGTAACAAGAGAAACCCCGCCGCAACTCGAGAAATACCAGAAGCTTCTCCCTTACATGCTGGATGAGGCTTTTATCCATCGTGACATCACTTGGGAAATCACTCCTTCCCTCTTGGACCTCGAAGGGCTCTTTCTTCCCCTTGCTGTGACACAGAGATTTCTTCACACTACCCGTCTCAACTCGAGAGGAACAACAAGGGATCCGCTGCGACTCAACAGAGCCCTGTTTGTCTCTCCGAAGCTCCAGATGATCGTCCCATTCCCTGCCCCTTATGGAAATGTTCCTTGGAATTCCATACGAATACCAAGAGGAGGTGCTCGAAACAGGAAAGTGGGGAGGAACTTCAGGTATTCGGCCACCATTCCCCAAGTCTCCCAAATGCCTTGTACACTGCAGATGAAATTGAGAACCCTGCACTGCCTTCACTGTCACCCCGAGGCTCGACGTACGACACACTAGCACGTTTGACCCACTTTGGACCTCAAGAACAAGTCACAGATCCCTCTGTCCGCTCAAACTAGAGCCTGACACTGCTGCTGCAGCTGGTCAGGCAAGTAGCCGTGCAGGTGTCCAGGTGAGACGAAGCCAGTCTCCTCTGTGGAAGCCTCAGGGGAACCCTCAAGACCTAGGTCAGGACGGTCGAGGGAATCTCAGGCACTGGCCTCAGCTCAAGTCGAAGACAGGGCACACAGAAACGATCGGGGAGGAATCCGCAAAGGAGACTGGCAACTGTCATGATGACTGTCTTCTCCTGAGGCCACAGAGGCCCGTTTTGGGGCTCCCCGTGATAACTCGAGTAACCCCGCCGCAACTCGAGATACACCAGTAGTTTCTCCCTTGCAAGCGAGTTGAGTCCCTTATCTCGTCCGGCGTCACGTGGGAAATCACCCCTTCCCTCTTTGACCTCGAAGGGCGCCTGCACTCCCTCGCTGTGAGACAAGGAGTTCCCGGCCACAGCCACCGCACCAAGAGGAACGCCAGTGGACCCGCCGCACCTCAAGAGGAGCCCAGTTTTCCCTGCTAAGCTCTAGATGATAGTCCCTTTTCCTTCTCCTTAATATAAGGTGTCCTGGGGCTTCCATCCCATCCCAAAAGGAGGTGCTCACAGTAGGAAATTCGGGAGGAGGAAAAGGATTCCGGCCACCATTCTCCAAGACCCCCAAATGCCTTGTCCACAGCAGATGAAATTGACTGCCCTGCACTGACTTGACTGTCACCCCTAGGCTCGACGCCCGAAACACCTGCACGTGTGACAGCACTTTGGGTCTCTTGGGCAAGCCACAGATCCCTGTGGCCGCTCGACATGGAGCCTGACAATGCCGCTGTAGCTGTTCAGGGAAGTAGCCATGAACGTGTCCAGCTGAGACGAGGCTTGTCTTCTATGTGGGGCCCACAGGGATACAACAAGACTTAGGTCAGTATGGACGAGGAATGCTGAGACTCCGGCCTCAGCAAAAGTCGAGGACTAAGAAGCGAGACGACTAAGGAAGAAACCCCAGAGGCGCCTGGCAACTGGCACGGAGACAGTGAATCCTGAGTGCACAGGGGCGAGTCACAGGGTTACC
>SJYD01055729.1:0-19192 GCA_006408635.1 Nanger granti
ATGCGGAGGCTGTGAGTGGAGGAGGCAGGACACAAGGGGCCTCAGGCTCCCCTCCCAGTGTTGTTACCATGACCCTCCCCGGGATTAGTGTCAGGGTTGTTGTGTAGGTGACAAGATGGACCCCAGGGTTCCCACTCAGTGATTCTGTCACTGGCAAATTACTTGGAAGAAAGTTCTTTCAATGAGATTGCCCAAGGGCACACTAGTGACCACTGTGGCAGGAACTCCCAGCAAGGGCGAGTGCCCAGCTTAAGGGATGGCGGGGTAGCAGTCTGGTTCCTGTTCTCAGCCAGGCTGTCACACCTACAGAGCATAGCCCCCAGCAGCCCCAGCCCTCCTTTCCCTGGCCCCTGCCACCCATCAGCCCTCCCACTCTCCACCCCACTGTAACCTGCAATTCCAGCTCCCCAAGCTCTTTCCTTTTCTGTTGATTTAAATCCTTTTGGAGGGAGGTTGTTGCTGGAAACAGAATCGGTGGCTTTCTACAGGGTTGATTAGACAGGAAGGTGCTTTACAATCTCCCGAACAGCTTTACAAAAGAAATAAAGTCAGGTGCTTACCTGTAACTATTGAGTTGGACCAGGGACCTGTGACAGATTCCAAGTTGGAAAAAATGGAATCAATGAGATGGTGTTTTGATCCCCAGTTGGTCTGTCTCTCTTACTAGGATTTGGTCCCTTCTCTCTCTAATTCCCAAAGGGCACACTAGCTGGCCTGGGCTGGGTGAAGTCTCCAGATGGTGGGCTGTCTCCCCCTTCCCAGGGCACCCGTGAGCAGACATAAGACTCCTCTAGGACAAGGCAGCTGTGAGGACTAAATCAGAAAAGGCAGATGCTGGAGACGCGGAAGGCTCGCTCCTCATCACAGGGGGTGCAGACTGAGGACCTGGCAGAGGCCCTTAACAGGATCCAGGGAGGATGGGGAAGGAGACTCTAGTCTGCAATGGTGCAGAGGCAGCAAAGCACAGGGGAGGCCTTCCCCGGTGACTCAGCGGTGAAGAATCTGCCTGCAATGCCGGAGACCCAGGAGCCACAGGTTCGATCCCTGTGTTGAGATGATCCCCTAGAGGAGGACACGGCAACCCATTCCAGTATTCTTGCCTGAGAAATCTCATGGACATCGAGCCTGGCGGGCTACAGTTCAAGGGGTCGTAAAGAGTCCAACATGACTTAGCAAATAGATCACCACCACCAGGAAAGCACAGTGAGATTTCCAGGTTACCAAACACCCGGTAACCATGTGTGTTGCTAATTATTCGACTTGGGGAAAAGATACAGCTTGACCAAGAGGCCACTGGGGCAATATCTGGGAGCTGTAACGAAGTTGCACAAAACTCACTTCTCTTTCCTTCTCCAAGGCTGAGTGGTCAACCAGCATCTCCCATCCAGGCTGCCAATTCCAAGGTGCCCTGGCCAAAGCTCCAAGGGTCCCACAGGGCAACTGAGTCCACAACCTCCCCGGGCCTCACGGGCACATGGTGCTTCCCTGGCATTGATGGGCTGGAATGTTCTTCTTGGCTTCAGCACTCCTCTGGCCCTTGGGTATAGTATTTCCCCCAGCTGCGCTCTCTTTTCCTCCCAGTGTCCTCCTCCCCACCTGGTGTTCACCCAGAGCACTGGGCAGGGAGTCCTGGAGGTCAGATCAGAAGGGATGTCCTGGGGGTAAAAATTTGCCTACCAATGAAGGGGGTGTGGGTGGGATCCCTGGTCCAGGAAGATCCCACACCAGGCAAGTAAGCCTTGGGCCACAGCTACTGAGACCTCACACTCTGGAGCCTGTGCTCTGCAGCCTGTGCTCTGCAACAAGTGAAGCCACCACAGTAAGTCTGTGCGCCGCAACTAGAGAGTAGCCGCTGCTCTATGCAACCAGACTAGCTGGTGGGCGGCAACGAAGACCAGTACAGCCAGAATGAGCTAACTAAAAGCACATTTTACTAAAAAGCAAAAAAGAAGAAGAGATGTCCTGCACGCTTTGGGAGTCAAGAGGAGGAGGTACCACTTTTGGTTAAGGTCAGGGAAAATTTTGCAAGGTGGCATGTCAGGGCAAGCAGAGGTACCAGCTGCAGAGATGGGGGCCAAGAAGGAGGCTCCGAGATGGCTTGTGGTTGGAGTGTTCAAGGCAGCTTGAGCCCTGACCTGCAGGGCCGGGGTGTGGACACTGAGGAGCTCCAGGAGAGCCCGACCCTGTGTCAGGCGGGGGTCTGTGTGCTCTGAAGGCGGAGGGTGAAATGGTCAAATCAGCATTCTGCCTTCACATCTAGAAACGGTGTGAAGTGTGGACAGTGGTCTGGGCAGAGCCTGAAAATCAGGAAACATGGAGTCTGGAGGTTGTGGCGTCACTGACAGGAGAGGAGATGTGAGTAGGCCCAGGGCAGGGGTGGAGGGAGGTCAGGGGAATGTCCTCAGAACGAAGAAGGAGCAGGTGGGGCTCCCAGGCTTCCAGCTCAGGGCTCCTGCAGCAGCACCCAGCCAACAGCCCAGTGCGGACCACCAGGGTGTTCATGGGAGCCGTGAACCCAGAGGCACAGTCCAGTATGTGTGTGATGGGCACTGGTGTCTTGAGAAGGGCCGTCCCCAGGAACGGGTGAGGATGGGGTGGAGAAGCAGCCCGGATGCTCCTGAGCCTACCCTGCCTCCTAAGAGGAGAGTCCTTGGAGGAGACTCAGCAGAGCCCCCAGGGAGGAGGAAGGGCCCAGGAGAGCAGGGACACGGTGATGGGCAGAGGACATTTTCAGGAAGACAGAGTGTTCCCCAGCACTTGTGAAGACAAACAGGTTGAGTGTAGCAACATGCCGCAACTGCTGGCATCTTAGTGTGAGGAAGTCCGTAAGAGTAGGACAGGGGACAGGTGAAGCCGACCCCCTGGCTGGCTGAGGGCTGCAGAGAGACGAGGATGGTCTGGCCTTGTGACTGTCTAAGGACAGGCTGGATGCGTGAGACTGCCGAAGGGATTGGCGCTGTCATCCTCTCATCCAGCTTGACCTACGTGCCTACTGGGTGCCTAGAGGAGGGGTTGGTGCTGTTCAGTCACTCAGCTGTGTCCTACTTTTTATGACCCCATGGACGCCAGGCGTCCTTGTCCTTCACTATCTCCCAGACTTTGCTCGAACTCATGTCCGTTGAGTTGGTGGTGCCATCCAGCCATCTTTTCCTCCATTGTCCCCTTCTCCTCCTGCCTTCAGTCTTTCCCAGCATCAACATCTTTTCCAATGAGTTGGCTCTTCACATCAGGAGCCAAAATTTGGAGCTTCAGCTTCAGCATCAGTTCTTCCAATGAATATTCAGGGTTGATTTCCTTTAGGATTGACTGGTTTGAGTCCAAGGGACTTTCAAGAGTCTTCTCCAACACCACAGTTCGAGAGCATCAATCTTTTGGTACTCAGCCTTCTTTATGGTCCAACTTTCACATCCATACATGACTACTAGAAAAACCATGGCTTTGACTAGATGGACCTTTGTTGGTAAAGTAATGTCTCTGCTTTTAAATATGCTATGTAGGTTTGTCATAGCTTTTCTTCCAAGGAGCAAGTGTCTTTTAATTTCATGGTCACAGTCACCATTCACAGTGATTTTGGAGCCCAAGAAAATAAAGTCTGTCACTGTTCCCATTGTTTCCCCATCTCTTTGCCGTGAAGTGATGTGACCAGATACCATGATCTTAATTTTCTAAATGTTGAGTTTTAAACCTGCTTTTCACTCTCCTCTTTCACGTTCATCAAGGGGCTCTTTAGTTCCTCTTTGCTTCCTGCCGTAAGGGTGGTGTCATTTGCATATCTGAGGATACTGATATTTCTCCTGACAATCTTGATTCTAGCTTGTGCTTTATTTGGCCTGGTGTTTCGAATGATATACTCTGCATATAAGGTATATAAGCAGGGTGACAATATACAGCCTGGATGTACTCCGTTCCTAATTTGGGATCAGCCCATGGTTCTATGTCCAGTTCTAACTGTTGCTTTTTGACCTGCATACAGGTTTCTCAAGAGGCAGGTCAGGTGGTCTGGTATTCCCATCTCTTGAAGAATTTTCCAGTTTGTTATGGTCCACACAGTCAAAATCTTTAACGTAGTCAATGAAGCAGCTTGAATAGCAAATACACTCCTTTACACTGAATCCTGAGGTGTGGAGGCAGAGGGCATGCAGATACTGCCTGGCCCCTCCATCTTCTGGAGGACTCAGTCCTCTTGAGTACGACCGCCTGTGACACTCCCTGTGGGGTTCAGGAAAGGCCAAGGAGTTGTCAGGGGGATGGAGAAACCATTTTTTCACCTTGCACAGGGGCCTCCCTGCCCACTGTTCAGAAATCCCATGAGGCAACAGCAGTGGCTGAGGCAAGCCCACCTCATACCCTGGGAGGAGGGCAGGGATGGGGCAGGTCAGGAAGACTCCTGGCTGAGCCATTGCATCAGGTCCAGGCTGAGCATAAAGGCAGATCCTGCAGTCTGGGAGGTGGCAGACTGGGGACCATGGAGACCCAGAGGGCCAGCCTCTCCCTGGGACGGTGTTTGCTGAGGCTCCTGCTGCTGGGACTAGTGCTGCCCTCTGCCAGCGCCCAGGCCGTCAGCTACAGGGAGGCTGTTCTACATGCTGTGGATCGCATCAACGAGCAGTCCTCAGAAGCTAATCTCTACCGCCTCCTGGAGGTTGACCCGCCTCTCAAGGACGTGAGTTGGGGGATAGGGTGGGGAGTGGGCCGTCTCTTGCTTGCCTTGGCCACATTCTCACTCCTTTCACTCTGGCTGGTCCTCCTGTCAGGAAGGCACTTTTCCCTCTAGGCGGGCTCCCACCTCTTCCAGGAAACCTTCCCAGACCTGGGTCATCTCCCAGCACCAGGCTTCCGCCTCAGCATCTCTGCTGTGGGAACAGGCGCCCTGCACACCTGGCTCAGGCTCCCGGGACTTCTGGGAGCTCCAGGGATGGAGGGGTCACAGGCTCTGTGAGGTGACTTCCCTGCTAATGCCCCCTGCACCTCGGTGTCTCCCTGCCGGGAGGGCCTCTGTCAGCATGGAGGCTCCAGTGACAAGGGCTCTCCCTGCAGGCGGCCCTGACCTCCCTGGGCCCCTCTGAGGGGAGGCGCTGCCAGCAGCGCTGCTGTGAGGGCCGCTCCTGCTCTCTGTGTGCCCGTGAGGCCGGGCACGGGCTCTGTGCCCTCCCCTGTGTTCCCAGCACCAAGCCCAGGGCCAGACACACAGGGGGCTGGAGAGGCTGCCGTCCGGGTGGGGGGCAGGGAGACAGATCAGAGAAGGGAACATGAACCCGAGCCCAGTCTCCCCATTTTATTCCTGGATCAGGATGAGAACCCAAACATCCCGAAGCCTGTGAGCTTCAGAGTGAAGGAGACTGTGTGCCCCAGGCCGAGCCAGCAGCCCGCGGAGCAGTGTGACTTCAAGGAGAATGGGGTGAGCCTTGGGGAGAGGGCCATGGGTGAATGCTTCCCAAGCTGCTGAACAAGGGGCTTCAAGGAAATTTTTAGTCCCTGGGCAGAGCCTGGGAGGTTATGGCCTGCGGGTTCCAGTTTGACCTCCAGCCTCTCCTTCCAGCTGGTGAAGCAATGTGTAGGGACGGTCACTCTGGATGTGGTGAAAGGCAAAATGAACATCACCTGTGAGGAGGTGAGTGGCCTTTTCTGTCCTGCAGGAACTGCTAGGGTGATGGGTTGTGGAACATTCTTAGGACCAAAGACCAGGGCAGAGGAAGGCCCTCCTACCCTGGCCATTCCCTCCCGTAAGCCCCAGGTCTCCAGCACTGGTTCTGTGTCTTTCAGAGCAATGGTTCACGAATGGGGTCCCCACCTAGGAACTGACCAAGATGCAGATTCTCAGCCCAACTCAGACCTCTGGGGTGGGGTGCAGGCATTTCTCTTCTCACAAGGCCTCCAGGAGAGTCTGATGGTTTGAGAGGCACTGACTCAAGTAATGATTTTTTAGCCCAGCTCGCTTCTGTCTTTGCCGGGATGGGCTTGTGACCCTGGTAAGCCCCTTGTCACCTGAGGGCCTCAGTTTGCTCTTCTGTCTGTAGGTGTTGGAATTCAACCTTGTGCTTCAAAGGTTGTTGCCAAAGGGCATGCTGGGGCTCCAAATCTCCCGGTGTGGGCCTGGGAGCCCGTGTATAGGTGCAGATGGGTCTGGTCTTACCCTTGGTTCCCTTTCCCACAAGTAACCTGTTTCTTCCTGGTTCATAGTTGCAGAGTGTTGGGAGATTTGGACGATTTCGTAAGAAGTTGCGAAAACACTTCCAGAAAATTGCCCCATACATTAGCCCGCTACTAGTCCCTATTGGGTAAATTGTGAGCCCATGGAAGAATCCTATGTGTGTCATCCCTGGCTCAGGCTTTTGGATTCTGAGAAAGTAAAGTCTTCTGAAAACACCTTCCTCCAAGCTTTAATTTCACTTGTCTCCTCTCACTTAGTGGGACCAAATCTTTACCTCTGGGAGCCCTCCTATGTGTGTGTGTGTATGTGTGTCTGTGAGAGTGGGTTTTTTTTGTGTGTGTGATCAGAAATGCCCAGTACAGAAGTGGTTGTTATTTCCAGGAGGGGATGGGGGAGCAGGCAGCAGAGCTAAGAGATCCAGGACAGCATCTTTATTCTCAGGTCCCTCCATGCCCCGAACCCGACCATGAATTTGCATATGTGAACACTGATTACGGCAACAAAAAAATGAATGTATTTCATCTCAGGAGGGAGATGTGATTGGCCTCTGTCTGGGAGGTCAGCAAGCCTTGTCTGTGAGTCTGACAAGGGCCTGATGTGGAGAAGGACCCAAGGTGACCAGGGTGGTGGTACAACAGGTGGGAGAGTTGGGTCTGTGCTGTAAGCCCAGGAGAATCAAGGATTTTACAAAGCGGTCAGAGTAGCATAGGAGTCAAAGAGGTCCAGGGAGTTGACATTTTGCATGTACAGAGGAATTATGCACTAACAATAGGTGCACGACGTTGGAGTTTTTGCCATACAAATACATATGTGTAAAGGAAATGGCAACCCCCTCCAGTGTTCTTGCCTGGAGAAACCCAGGGATGGGGGAGCCTGGTAGGGTGCCATCTATGGGATCGCACAGAGTCGGACACGACTGAAGCGACTTAGCAGCAGCAGCAGCAGCAGCAATGCACCTAGAAGGGCTTCCCTGGTGGCTCAGTGGTCAAAAATCTGCCTGTCAATTCAGGAGATGTAGTTTGATCCCTGGATCGGGAAGATCCCTTGGAGGAGGAAATGGCAGCCCACTCTCATCTTCTTGCCCCGAAAATCCCATGGTCGGAGGAGCCTGGCTGGCTACAGTCCATGCAGTTGTAAAAGCCACACACGTCTTAGTGACTAAACATCCCAATTGCATTGTACCTAGTAATCTCTTTATCTCCCTTCTAGTTGCTTCCCCATCTCCATCACCGTGGCCCTGGCTTTGGAACACTTAGGTTAGTGTAACTAGCCTTTGAAATTCAATGAAAATTTTATTGTAGCATATACAGTCTCATTTGCACAATTTTTTCATGCAGCATGTTTGTGAGAACTCATCGTGTATTTGTATGTAATTATAGTGGGGAACTTTTTATTGCTGATTTAGTATTCTGGGCTTCCCTGGTGGCTCAGTTGGTTAAGAATCCATCTGCAAAGCAGGAGACCCAGGTCCGACCCCTGGGTGGGGAAGATCCCCTGGAGGAGGAAATGGCAACTCACTCCAGTATTCCTGCCTGGAAAATCCCATGGACAGAGGAGCATGGCGGGCTACAGTCTATGGGGTCGCAAAGAGCTGGACACGACTTAGCGGCTAAGCCACTAGCACCTAGTATTCCACTGTATGAATATACAAAATGTATTTACTTTCACTACTGAGAAGTGTTTGTGGAGTTTAGACATCATTGGTTTAAAATAACTGCACTCTAGGGCACCGAATGGACATAGCATTCCCAGTTACACGTGGCTGGAAGGTTTTCACTTCCCAAGGCTAAAAGAAGATGCAGGAGACATCTTGGTTCCTTTGTCCTCAGCCATGTGAGTGAGCGTCCATGAGGGAGGCTTCTGAAGAGTGGGACTTCTGGGGGGACCCCGATAATGTATTGTGCTGTGAGGCTTCCTCCTAGTGAGCATGTTGAGGGGTAGTATGGAGTGGGCAGCTGCTCTTTTCCCCAGGAGTTAGAGAAGGCTTTCTGGAAACCGACCCCTCTGACCCTCAGCTTCAAGGTCAGAGGGGGAAAATGTCTCCATGGAGGAGAGGAAGGCCTTCTGTGCATTTTACAGACAAGGAGGAGAAAGGGCAGCTGGTGAGAGTCAGCTTTACATTCACGCCACTGGTCAGCAGGTTGGGCAGAGGGAGGGACGGGAAGTCAAGGTGCTCACCCTTGGCCTTGCTCGTTCTCTTCATCACTTTGCTCTCTTTGCTGGGAGGTGTTGGGCTCTGGGCCGGAATGAGGACATGTATAAACACAGATGAGGCTGTGCTTTGTCCAGTTAGGGTTTAAGTGCAGAGCATGATGGGAAAGGATATCTGGCTCAACAGACTGGGAGGGGAGATAGAGGAGGACTGGGAAAGGTGGGCGCCCCAGGGTGGGGACGAGGTAGTGCCAACAGTCTTGCAGCAGCCTCTGCCAGGACCTGTGCTCCCATCACTGGGCTGGTGATCCTCTGTTGGGTTAGGAGGGGGCGTGGGCAGAGATCCCCGGGTCCAGTCTGACCATCTCAGGGCACAGCTGCTGTGGCCACAGAGGTCCTCGCACACCTGAGGCTGCTCCTCTGCGCCCTCCTTTCCCTCTCCGCATGCTTCTCTCTCTCTAAGCAAGAGCCTGCCAAGAGAACTGCAGGAAAATGGAGCCACAGGGGTTTCTCAGTTGTGTCTGACCGCCATGTGAATTGGGTTCACTCTCATTCGCCGCTGAGAGTTCCAGCAGAGCAGAATATTTGCAAGGAAGTCACAGCTGGTGAGAGGCAAACCAAGGATTCAAACTTTCGTCTGCCTGACTCCAGTGCCTAAGGAGCTGGGTAGCCGCTGGGGGCAGCTTCTGGCCCCGCTGATATTAACAGCTGTTATGGAGCATCAGTTATGGGCCAGGTGCTCCCAAGTTCTTTTCCAAGGTGGACTCCTTTATCAGACTTCATCCCTGAGCAGTCACCTGTCCCCATGGAAGGATGGGGAAGGGGACTTCAGTGCTAAGGTTTAGAAAATGCAATGATGCAGAGGCAGGAAAGCATAGGGAGGGTGCCAGGCACCAGTAACCACGCGTGCTGCTGATTATTTTCTACTAATATCACCTCCTTTTCCATCTGTAACTTGGGAAAAGGATACCATTTGACAAAAAAGCCTCTGAGGCAATACCTGGACTGTGAAACCACATCACACAGAGGCCCACCTCTCCTTCCTTCTCCAAGGCTGATGTGTAACCAGCGCCATCCATCCAGCTGCCACCTTCCGAGGGGCCCTGTCGAAGCCCCCAAGGGTCCCACAGGAACAACTGAGTCCAAGAGTTACCTCAGACCTCACGAATACATGGTCATCCCTCCCAAGACCTGTACCAGAATCTCCTTCTGGGCCTGTGGCCCCTCTATTCTTTTGGTTCATTTTCTTCCCAGCTGTTTTCCCAAACCACCTCCACACTGGCCACCCCAGGGTGGTGTCCCAATCAGGGCACGGGACAGAAAGTCACTTGGGGTCAAATCAGAAGAGACTTTCTGAAGGCTGTGGGAGCCAAGAAGTAGAGGTGCCGAGTCTCCTCGGACATCAGGGAAGGCTTCTCAAGGAGGAAGGTCAGGGCAAGCAGTGGGATCAGGGGCAGAGATGGGAGATGAGCAGGAGGCTCCGAGAGGCCGGAGGGGTTATGGAGGTTGGGGCAGCCTGACACCCGAGGCCCGCAAGTCTGGGGTGAGGACAACTAAGAATAGCAAACGTCTAGGCCCTGATGGCAGGGCAGGGGAATGTGGGCTCGGGAAGCAGGGGTGACATGGTCACATGGGCAGTGTGTTGGAGCCCCTAGAAAATAACTTGGAGGATGGACATTGGTTACGGAGAGCCTGGTAATCAGGGAAGATGGAATCTTGAGGTTGTGGCTTCACTGAGAGGAGAGAAGACCAGAATAGGCCCAGGGCAGGGGTGGTGGGAGGTCATGGAAAAGTCCTCAGGAGGAAGAAGGAGCAGGTGGGCTCCCAGGCTTCCAGCTCAGGGCTCCTGCAGCAGCACCCAGCCAACAGCCCAGTGCGGACCACCAGGGCGTTCATGGGAGTCTTGAACCCAGAGATAGAGCAGTGATGCCTGTTCAGAACTGGTGTCTTGAGAAGGGCCGTCCCCAGGAACGCGTGAGGATGGGGAGGAGAAGCAGCCCGGATGCTCCTGAGCCAGCCCTGCCTCCTAAGAGGAGAGTCCTTGGAGGAGACTCAGCAGAGCCCCCAGGGAGGAGGGGGGACCCAGCAGAGCAGGGATGAGGAGAATTGGTCAGAGCAAGTTCGGGAGGACAGGGGGTCCCCAGAGTCTGTAGAGATGAAGATAAGGCTTGAATGTGAATGCGGATCCAGTGAGGCCTGGGCAGCATTGAGTGTAGAGAGGGCACGGAATTGGGGTCACAGTGCAGATGACCTTTCCCATGCTTGACTGGGGAGGGGTCAGTTGAACAGGCAATGCCTGTTGGGGGGGTATCTGTGAAGGAGGACTTTACTTTTTACCATTTTTATTTTGTATTGTAGTATAGCTGATTAAGCTAGAGGAGAACAAAGCAACCACTCCAGTAATCTTGCCTGGAGAATCCCATGGATAGTGGAGCCTGGCAGGCCACAGTCCATAGGGTCTCAAAGAGTCTCAAAGAGTCAGACATGACTGAAGCGACTCAGCAGGCATGCATGCACGCACAGCTGATTAACAAACATGTTATGATTGCTTCAGGTGAACAGCAGAGGGACTCAGCCATCTGTATATATGTATCCATTCTCTTCCAACCTGGAGGTGAACTTCCTAACTGAGAAACAGTGGCGATGAATCGAGGAGAGGGGACAGATGGAGCCAAGCTCCTGACAGGCTGTGGGCTGGCTCCAAAGAAGGAATCTTGAGGTTGTGGCTTCACTGAGAGGAGAGAAGACCAGAATAGGCCCAGGGCAGGGGTGGTGGGAGGTCATGGAAAAGTCCTCAGGAGGAAGAAGGAGCAGGTGGGCTCCCAGGCTTCCAGCTCAGGGCTCCTGCAGCAGCACCCAGCCAACAGCCCAGTGCGGACCACCAGGGCGTTCATGGGAGTCTTGAACCCAGAGATAGAGCAGTGATGCCTGTTCAGAACTGGTGTCTTGAGAAGGGCCGTCCCCAGGAACGCGTGAGGATGGGGAGGAGAAGCAGCCCGGATGCTCCTGAGCCAGCCCTGCCTCCTAAGAGGAGAGTCCTTGGAGGAGACTCAGCAGAGCCCCCAGGGAGGAGGGGGGACCCAGCAGAGCAGGGATGAGGAGAATTGGTCAGAGCAAGTTCGGGAGGACAGGGGGTCCCCAGAGTCTGTAGAGATGAAGATAAGGCTTGAATGTGAATGCGGATCCAGTGAGGCCTGGGCAGCATTGAGTGTAGAGAGGGCACGGAATTGGGGTCACAGTGCAGATGACCTTTCCCATGCTTGACTGGGGAGGGGTCAGTTGAACAGGCAATGCCTGTTGGGGGGGTATCTGTGAAGGAGGACTTTACTTTTTACCATTTTTATTTTGTATTGTAGTATAGCTGATTAAGCTAGAGGAGAACAAAGCAACCACTCCAGTAATCTTGCCTGGAGAATCCCATGGATAGTGGAGCCTGGCAGGCCACAGTCCATAGGGTCTCAAAGAGTCTCAAAGAGTCAGACATGACTGAAGCGACTCAGCAGGCATGCATGCACGCACAGCTGATTAACAAACATGTTATGATTGCTTCAGGTGAACAGCAGAGGGACTCAGCCATCTGTATATATGTATCCATTCTCTTCCAACCTGGAGGTGAACTTCCTAACTGAGAAACAGTGGCGATGAATCGAGGAGAGGGGACAGATGGAGCCAAGCTCCTGACAGGCTGTGGGCTGGCTCCAAAGACTGGATGGCGAGGGGTTGATGGCCGCCTAGGGACAGAATGGGTAAGGTAAGGCTCAGAAGGGGATGGTCCTGTCATCCACTCATCAGATGTTAAATGAATGCATACTGTGTGCCAGGCAGTGCCTCGTGCTGGAGGCTGACTGGAGAATACCCTCCTTTACCCTGAATCCTGAGGAGCTCATGGTGTGGAGGCAGAGGGGATGCAGACAGTGCCTGGTCCCTACTTCTCCTGGAGGACTCAACCTTTTTGAGCAAGCCTGCTGGTGACACTCCCCATGGGATCCAGGAGAGGCCTAGAAGTTGTCAGGAGATGCAGAAACCATTTCTTCACCTCGCAAACGGGCCTCCCTGCCCACTGCCCAGAAATCCCATGAGGCAACAGCAAGGCTTGAGGTAAGACCAGCCCACTCCCTGGGAGGAGGGCAGGGATGGGGCGGGTCAGGAAGACTCCTGGTAGAGCCTTTGTATCAGGGCTCAGACTGAGCATAAAAGAAGAGTCCTTTGGGCTGGGAGGAGGCCGACTGGGGACCATGGAGACTCAGAGGGCCAGCCTCTCGCTGGGCCGCTGGTCGCTGAGGCTCCTGCTGCTGGGACTAGTGGTGCCCTGGGCCAGCGCCCAGGCCCCCAGCTACAGGGAGGCCGTGATTCGTGCTGTGGATCAGCTCAATGAGAAGTCCTCAGAAGCTAATCTCTACCGCCTCCTGGAGCTAGACCCGCCTCCCGAGCAGGATGTGAGTTGGGGAGGGGCCTGGGAAGGGGATCTGTCTTCTGACATCCTCTGCCACACTGTCGCCCCTTCGCTCAGGCTGGTCCTCCTGTCAGGAAGGGACTTTTTCTTCTAGATGGGCTCCCACCTCTTCCAGGAGACCTTCCCAGACCTGGATCATCTCCCAGCACCAGGCTTCCTGCCTTAGCATCTCTGCTGTGGGATCAGGCGCCCCGCACACCTGGCTCAGGCTCCCGGGACTTCTGGGAGCCCCAGGGATGGAGAGGTCACAGGCTCTGTGAGGTGACTTCCCTGCTAATGCCCCCTGCACCTCGGTGTCTCCCTGCCGGGAGGGCCTCTGTCAGCCTGCAGGCTCCAGTGACAAGGGCTCTCCCTGCAGGCGGCCCTGACCTCCCTGGGCCCCTCTGAGGGGAGGCGCTGCCAGCAGCGCTGCTGTGAGGGCCGCTCCCGCTCTCTGTGTGCCCATGAGGCCGGGCACGGGCTCTGTGCCCTCTCCTGTGCTCCCAGCACCAAGCCCAGGGCGGGACACTAGGGGACTGGAAAGGCTGCCGTCCGGGTGGGGGGCAGGGAGACAGATCAGAAAAGGAAACGTGAATCCGAGCCCAGTCTCCCCATTTTGATCGTTGACCAGGTGGAGGACCAGGGAGCTCAAAAGCCTGCAAGCTTCACGGTGAAGGAGACTGTGTGCCCCAGGCCGAGCCTGCAGCCCGGAGCAGTGTGACTTCAAGGAGAATGGGGTGAGCCTGGGGGCGGGGAGTGAAGGAGGATGCTTTCCAGGGAGCTGATCCGGGGACTTCAGGGGACCCTTTCTCGTCCCTGCGGTGAGGTGGGGGGTGGCTGGCAGGTTATAGCCCAGGAGTTCCAGTTTGACTTCCGTCGAGCCTCCTTCTCCAGGCGGTGAAAAAACATGGGCTGGCAGTCACCGTGGGCCACAGGGATGATGTGCTCACGTGAGCCGTTATGAGGTGAGTGGCCCCTTCTGTGGTGTGCAGCTGACAATGTGGTGGTGTTTGGAACATGCTTTGGATCAATAACCCCCTCCCCATTCCAGGGCAGACCTTGCCCCTGCCTTCCCGAGCCCTAGGTCTCCAGTCCTGGCTCTGCATACCTTACAGCAGTGTGGTCTGATGGGGCCCCCAAGAAGAAACTGACAGAGAGGCGGGTTCTTGGCTCCACTCAGATCTCCTGAATCAGACTCTGGGGTGGAGCCCAGGCATTTGGATTTTCTCAAAGCCTCCAGGAGGTTTTGAATATGCCAGGCACTGACTGGGTTCATGGGCTTTCAGCCTCTGTTCTGTCCAGCTTTGCTAGGATGGGCTTGGACGCTGGAAAGGCCCAGGCTTCCTGTGGGCCTGTTTCCTCATCTGTTTATGGGTTAGAGATTCAATTGCATGTGCTAAGGGTCACAGCCAGAGGTGAACTGGGTCCCCAAGATTCCCGGAGTCCACCACAAAGGGAATGTCAGATGGGAAGGGACGGGCCATGTCTTGACTGTCACCCAGTTCTTACCAGAAGCCTGTTTTCATTGGTTCACAGCTTAAGAGCTTCAGGAAATTGGGCTCCTCACTGTTCAGTCCCACAAGAGACCCTGGCAGTGGTTCCCTCCACCATCTCCCTGCTGCATGGTTAGCTCCAGAAGAGCACCTCCATTTCCATTCCCCAGGCCACAGCTGAACGATAGGCAGATAACTCCCTCATAGGGGTTTTTGGTGAATCAGAAGCTCAGGGAAGACCTCTTGGGATCAGTCAGCATTTGAAAAATAAAATCTTGTGAAAACAACTTCCTTCAGCCTTCAATTTCAATTGTCTCCCCTCTTCTAACTTACTGGCACCTGTTAGGGGTGTGTGTATGTGTTTGCGTGTGTGTGTATGCATTTGTGTGTATGTATATATGTGTGTGTGTCTGTGTATGGGTGTGTGTCTATGTGCATGTGTGTATCTATGTCTGTGTGTGAAATCACTCCTGTGAACACAGAAGCATGAGGCCCCTGTTCTTCCAGGAGGGCATGGGGGAGGCAGCAGCCCCGGGAGCTCCAGGACAGCATCCTCACCCTCGGGTCCCTCCCGGGCCCTTCAGCCGCCCCTGCCCTCCTCCTCCAACACCCAGTAGGACGTTCGGAGACCTGCTGTGTGTGCAGTGCTGGTGGGAATGCTGCTCCTGTTCACGTGGAGCTGACAGTCCACGAGGGGCCAGGCTTCTCACTTTGTAAAACACTCACAGAGACACAGTTCAGTCTCAGGGCTGAGCCTGCAGGTGCAACACCCAGGACCTACCTCTGTCCTTTAATTCTGAAATAGCCTGCCCCTCCTGGTTTTTCCTGTGGCACTGTGACACATAACTGTTTCTTCAGCTGGGTCCCAGATTGAAATGGTGGGCTTGTGTTTAGGGATCACATGGTACAAAATTTGCACCGTTAAATACAAGCATCTTTTCCATCAGGGTGAAGAGCTCTGCATGAGGGTGAGAGGCACAGAATAACACACAGGTCACATGTCAATTTGCCTGTGTGTTTCAGACACTGCCCATGTCCTGCCTACTGCCCATTCTCTAGCTGACTTTTGCTCTGCGGCAGACTGGAAGCACTGGGGAGTTTGAATCCAGGGAGCAGCTTCAACTAACCATTAGTTGAGGGGACTTGATGGGAAAACACCTGTTCTTCCTCCCTACTTGGGTGGCCCGCTTGCAGAGGTTTCAGCCCTCTGCCTGAGGTCCCCAGCTGGGTTGAGCCCATGTCGGCTTCCTCACTGATGTGTTCATTGACACCTCCTTTTCTGATTCAGGTCCTGCCCTGTCTCCCCTCTCTACACTCCAGCCGGTGCTTTCTGGAATCGCCTCCCAAACAAACGACTTCTACTAAATGCTTGTCTTAGGTCTGCTTCTGGCCAACCTGTTCCTGAGAGGGACAGAGGGCAGGATCTCACAGAGCATTTACTTTGTTACCTGTTGGGCTTGTCTTCTCTCGGTGAGCTGGAGGGGCTGGTTTCAGGCAGTTTAGAGGAACCTCATGCTTCTCACTCTACATCACCCCAAGTTGAGGGAAGAAACTCTACAGAGGAAACCGAGGGGGCTTTGTTGGGTCTGTGCCCAAAGATACAGACTTGCCAGAGCCAACTGCTAAATGGTCTGGCTATTTTTGAGCTGGTTGTTATACTCTTGGTAGCTGGAAATCAGCCTTGGTAGGAATATCATGGAAATTGGCAAACCCTCCGTATCAGGCCTGTGACAGCTGGCACGTTCCCGCCCAAACGGAGAAGGGGAACACTCATCAGGATGACACGGCGTCTGTGCAGGTCACATTGTTTTCAACTCCTTCCCATGATTGCCCATCCTGCTTCCATGGCAACCCACGGGTAGCCTCAGGCCTATCTTGCCCTTTCATGTTTTATATCAGTGTTGACCAGATATCTCTTGGCATGGAGGAAGCACTCAGCTTGCATATGTGACCTCTGATAGCAGACAGGAAATGATGCAGACAATTTTTCTGTCTCAACCATTGAGAAGGAGACAGAACTGGTCCCAGGCAGGAGGCGTGCCAGCCTTGCCAATGCCTTCTACAGTGATCGGGGAGAGAGTCTGCTGCTTGACTTTTGACCTCTTACCCCTGAGAAGACAAGTGACAGACTATTTCATGAATGGCGCTGAGCGTCTCTCCATGACAAGCTTGATTTGTCAGTTCTCCTGCAATGGAGGGGACCTAAGTCCAATAGGAGGGAAAGAAGGTGTTCTGGGGAGAAAATTACTCAGGAAAAGCACAGTGACTGCAGTGGTAGGATTAGAAGTAACACTCAGTTCAGTGCTCAAGGCAGGCATGCAAAAATAGTGCATAAACTTTCCAATTCTCTACTTCCAGGATCAGCTACATTTTGCCTAAAGTGTTTGTTTCTTTCTCTTTCCCTCCTTCTCTCTCCCACTCTCCCTGTGTCTCTGTCTCCCAGCGTTTTCTATGTCCCCAGTGTTTGGCTTTATTCACCTGTGGTCCATTCACTAGGTGGGGAGCTCATCGCTGGTGCAGAGTGAGTCTGTTACTCACAGTCCCCGGAGGAGCAGGTCGTGCCGGCCCACAGGAGAGGACAGTCCCAGCCCGTGTGATGTTCTCGGGGAAGGAATGGGCAAGGCGGGAGGGTGAGACCAGGTTGAGGATGGATTAGCTTGAGTAATTTCAGTGGGCTGGTGTGGGTGTGGGGGCTCCCCAGTTTGTTGGTACCTGGCCCTGGGGTTATTAGGATAGAGATTTAGAGTCTCAACGATAGAAAGGGTGGGATGGGGGTGCTGGTCAGTTTGCACGTGAGAGGCGAACTGAGGGAGAGAGTGTGCAGTCTCCAGGCATTGACTAATGCTGGGTGGAGCAGTGAGATGTGAAAACTCAAATACAGAAACTAGGAACTCTGGGTAACACAGGACCACTTGTATTACGTCATCATTGACACATTTGGAGTTTAATCTCCATATCTCAAAGTTCTTTTCTTCATTCTCCCTTACTTTTCTGCCTTCTTTAGATTTTTTTTAGGATCCTAGCTTGCAGGATATTAGTTCTCCAAACAAGGATTGAACCCGAGACTCTCAGAGTTCCCTTTCAGACTTTTTTATGATTCTGTTTTGTGTCCACTTTCGGCCGACTATTTTTACTTCTGTTTAAAATACTTTTATGTGATTGTGACAGGGTTTACAGACAGAATTCATCTGTCATCAGTGCATCTGTATTCAATAATATATCAACATACAGTGGAAGGGACTTGCCACAATATACTGACAACATTGTCTAGTGATTTAATGTGTAGGTGATGTTGGGAAGCCAAAAGTTTCCATCTAATTGCTCTGCCTTCTGTGTTATCAATAGTGCAGGCGTGACTGAACAGTAACAATACTCAGAGGCTTTTTCGCTGAGTGTAGTTTCTTGAAACCATGAGCGCATTCCACAAAACGGAATCCCTCAAGCATCGATGTGAAATTGCTCCGTTTTATAAAGTATAGGCGGAAAGAAAAGGGGACGACAGAGGATGAGATGGTTGGATGGCATCACCTACTCGATGGATATGAGTCTGAGCAGGCACCAGAAATCGGTGATGGACAGGGAAGCCTGGTCTGCTGCAGTCCATGGGGTTGCAAAGAGTCGGATGGGACTGAGTGACTGAACTGAATTGATAAAGTAAAGACATTGATGCTCCTGGTCTAGGGCTACCTCTGTGCTGAACATGAAATGCCCTTTAAAAGCTGGTCCCCTTTTCTCTTCGTAGTAAACAAAGCCACACTCCATGGGGCTGTGGCCCCAGGTGGTCCTGATGACATCCCTGATGACTCCTCTTTAGGCTGAGATGTCTTTTTTAGGTCACAAATGTTCCCTTTCAGGATTTCCCTGATGTTACAGTGGTTAACACTCTGCCCTTCGAATGTAGTGGGCACGGTTTGATCCTAGGTTGGGGTAGCCATTCCGTGTGGCCAAAAAAACAAAAGGAAATAGTGACTGAATCCAACCAGAATGCAGTTAATAAAAATGTATGAGGCAGCGCACCCAAAGTCAGTGCTCTGTGACAACCTGGAGGGACAGGGTGGGAATGGAGGCGCGAGGGGAGGTTCAGGATGAAGGGGACCCATGTATACCTATGGCTGCTTCATACTGATGTATGGCAAAAACCATCACAATGTTGTAAAGCAATAATCCTCCAGTTAATATATTGCATAACCCTTAGTGTGAGGGTTGCTGACATCGGGGAAAGCCCAGTTAGGACAGTGACATTGGTACAAATGCTCAGTGGGAGCCCTCCAGGCTCTCCTGCTCGGCTTGGCCACACGCGTGCCAGGCTGCTTCAGTCGTGTCCGACTCTTTGCGACCGCATGGACTGTAGCCCGCCAGGCTCCTCTGTCCA
The DNA here is from genome assembly GCA_006408635.1 of Nanger granti. Classification (NCBI taxonomy): domain Eukaryota; kingdom Metazoa; phylum Chordata; class Mammalia; order Artiodactyla; family Bovidae; genus Nanger; species Nanger granti. The sequence continues at coordinate 18,600 of SJYD01055729.1, forward strand.
CGGGATGCTCCAGGCCAGAATACCGGAGTGGGTTGCCATTTCCTTCTCCGGGGGAATCTTCGTCCGCTCGGCCACAAGGTGGCAGTAAAGCAGCTTAGAAGACAAGAGTAGACGTTTAGGAAGGCACTCACGTCAGCGGGAGAGCTGCGGATGCAGAGGAACCTCAAGAAAGCAACTCGCGGGTTGTGGAGACTGCCGCCCGCTCAGGCCGATCTGCCCTGGGAGCCTTTCCAGTGACACGTGTGGGGGGACTGAGAACCACACAGGCCGGAGCCCAGGGCAGAAGGAAGCCGATAGCAGGCGACGGTCCTCCTGCAGACGCGGACACAGCACAAGCCTGACGCGGCAGCCCATTCAAGAGGCGTCACTGGACTGTTACTGGGCATCAGTGGATGTTCAGAGCCTCAAAGAGCAACACGCCTATCATGGGAAGGGTGAAAAATGAAAATCTCAACAAAATGGCCCTTTCCCCGAAAACGGGAAAAATGGGGCATTTGGAGGGAAACGTCTAGAGGAAAACGTGGCTGGTCACATTCTAGATGCAGCTCTCTCAGACGTGGGGTCCGGGTCAGCGCTCCCGGGGCGGGGGGCGG
>SJYD01055729.1:21342-33733 GCA_006408635.1 Nanger granti
GGTGGTCCACCACAGTCCTGAAAATGCCTAGCCCTTCATGGATGGATCAGCTAAGTTAAATGTGGATGTGTGGGCTGTGCCGCTGGGCAGGAGGGGAGGCTGTCCCAGCCCAGAAAGTAGCTTGCGGTGCGGGCCTCCTGGGCTCCTGCAGGCGGATGGGGTGGAGGGTGCTGGGCTGGACGGGAAGACAGGGGCCTAGTCTCGAGCTCCAGATGCCCCCAGGGGTGGACGGCTGAAGATCCCATGGGGAGTGGAAAGAGCACTGATCTAGGGGTCCAGCCCTAGGCTTGCCACGTGCACCCACTGGATTTGCTAAGCTCCCCTCTCTCTTGCTCTCCTGGGGCCTGGTTGCCCTTCTGGACAATGGGAGTTGCAAAGGTATTGCTCTTCTGCTGTATTTGTGTGTTCAGAGCCCTACTTTTTTTCTTTCTCACTCCCCCCCCCCCTATTTTTTTTTAACAGAAATCACTGTATGTTCTTTACACAGGAAGAGGTTTTTCTCTTTGCTTTTGGCTGCACTGGGTCTTTGTTGCTGTGTGCTGGGTCTGTCTAGGTGCGGCGAGTCGGGGCTCCGGTCTAGTTGCGGTGCATGGAGTCGTTTCTCTTGCTGCGGATCACAGGCTCTAGGGCACCGGGACTGCAGGAGTTGTGGCTCCTGGGCTCCAGAGCACAGATGCAGTAGTTGCGTCGCATGGGCTTAGTTGCGCCTCGGCATTTGGGATCTTCCCTGAGCAGGCATTGAACTTGTGCCTCCTGCACTGGCAAGCAGATTCCTAACTGGTTGACTCCGGGGAACGTCCCCTTCTTTACTTCTTAGAGAAGACTGTAGAGAACCAGTAAATCAAAATGACACGTCCCTGTTGTATTTCCCAGGGAATTAAAACCTCTACTATCTGAGGAACTCCAGAAGCAGGTGGTTGGTGCCCTTCTTGCCATCACTGTTTTAGGGCTGGGCCAGGGTCAACATCATGGGTGTGTCACCAGGGAGGTCACACAGGCCCCTGTGCTCAGGAGGGCTGGGTACTTGGTTTAATGCTCTATATACCCCTGAGGTCTTGAAATTCTATATACCTTTTGGAGCTGGGAGGCTGCAATTTCAATTTGCTAGTTGTATAGCTGGTTCTGGGCAGTGGTGACCCCACACTTCCCACAACACATGAAGGAGTCTATGAAAGTCGTTCTGAGAAAACTTATTTTCCTGTGAACTTGCCCAGAAAATCCCAGAGTCCTTGCCCCCAGCCCTGAGCAGTCAGAGGGCAGGGGAGAGCCCAGGAAGGGAAGGAAGAAAGTGGCAACACAAGTCAGAAGGGGACCCCACCAGCCCTTCCCTGCACAGAGTGCTTCTGAACTGATGCTCAGCTTTTGAACTGTCTTCAAAAGCACCGGGCTGCAGCAGAGAGGCAGGGCAGGGCAGGATGATGGTTGCTGGGGTCGTACAGGGAACCAGGGAGCTAGTCTGAGAGACAGGGAGGCCCCAGTGGGCCCCAGGAAACTCACACAGGAACCAGAGCTCTGGGTGCCCCATCCACCCTGACCTGGCCAAGAGCTCCCTTCCAAGGCCACACCCCACCCGACCCTGGGCCTCACTTTCCTCTCTGGTCTTGTGAGACTGGTGGTGAGCCATGCCCTGCCTCCTGACAAGACTGCTGTGAGCTCAGAGTGGGTGGATGCGTGGGAGACCATTGTACCCTGAAGGACCATACATCCAGGTCACATCCTTGGACTTATGTCTCCAGACTCCGTAGACAACACAGCCATGGGAGGCTGTGAGGTGGGGGCAGGACACAAGAGGCCCCAGGCTCCAGTGTTGTTACCATGACCATCCTAAGGATTAGTGTTAGGGTGTTGCTTTGGTGACAGGATGGACCAGGGGTCCTCAGTCAGTGCTGCTGCCCCTGGCAAATTACTTGGAAGAAAACTCAACGAGGTTGCCCAGGGGTGCACAGGTGACCATCAGGGCAGGATCTCCCAGGAGAATGGAGAGGGTCGTCTGTTTCAAGGATAGCAGGGGGCATCTCACTGATGTCCTCATAGCTTGGGTTTCACACCATCACAGCATGGCTCCCACCAGCTCAGCTCCACCCACCATGGTTTCTGCCACGCATCAGCCCTCAGTCTCCACCCCCACCACCCACCTGCAATCCTAGCTTCCTAGGCTCTTCTTTTGTCTGTTGGTTTAAACAAGATGGGGCTTTCAGATGTGGAGGGAGGGGTCTTGTCTTGACCTTCCCCCGGTTCTCACAAGAAACCTGTTTTATTGCAACGTTCACAGCTTCAGAGTGTCAGATTTCGTCCACCAATCCGTCCGCCGTTCAATCCACTGTTCCGCCCACCGGTCCGCCCACCATTCCGGCCACCTTTCTGTCCACCCATAGGACCATTTCCTGGTAGACGGTGAACAATAGGCAGATAACTCCCTGATAAGCCCAGGGAAGACCTCTTGGGATCTCTTTTGGCCTGAGTCAGCATCCAAAAAATAAAATCTTGTGAAAACAACTTCCTCCAGCTTTCGATTTCAACTGTCTCTTTCTTCCAAATTACAATGACCGTTAGGAGTGTCTTTGTGTGTGTGTGTGTCTGTGTGTGTGTCTGTGTGTCTGTGTGTGTGTCTGTGTCTGTGTCTATGTCTGTGTGATCGCTCCTGTGAAAACAGAGAAGCATGAGGCCCCTGTTCCTTCCAGGAAGGCACGGGGGGAGGTAGCAGCCCCAGGGGCTCAGGACAGCGTCCCCACCCTCGGGTCCCTCCCGAGCCCTTCAACTGCCCCTGCCCTCCTCCTCCAACACCCAGTAGGACGTTCGGAGACCTGCTGTATGTGCAGTGCTCGTGGAAATGCTGCTCCTGCTCTCGTGGAGCTGACAGTCCACGAGGGGTCAGGCTGCTCACCTTGCTAAACACTCACAGAGATGCAGTTCAGTCTCAGGGCTGAGCCTGCATGTACCATGCCCAGAACATTCCTCTTCCCCATGGCAATCTTAACTCTGAAAAGTCCACGCCTCCTGACTTTCCTGTGGCATTCACACATCATTGTCTTTCTAGTTGGCTGCTACATTTTAGTGGTGGGTCTGTGTGACAGAATCTGATGATATAAAACTTCTCAATAAAAAGAAGCATTCTGCTCATCGGGGCGATGAGCTGAATATTGTGTGAGACGCAAAAAGTGACACATCTCTCTTTCCCCAGGTGTTCAGACACTGTCTATGTCCTGCCCACTCGCTATGCTCTAGCTGACCTTTGTTCTGCGGCAGACTGGAAGCACCAGGAAGTTTGTATTCTGGTAGCAGCTTCAAGCAACCACTGGAGGGACTTGGGGGAAAGCCACCTCCTCTTCCTCACCCTTGGGGTGGCCCACTCCCAGATATGTGTATCCCTGTGTGAGGTCCCCACCGGGATTTAGCCCCAACCACCCCCATCAGTGACCTCTTCATCGACCCCTCCTCTTCTGACTCATGGCCTGCCCTGTCTCCCCTGTCCACACTCCTGCTGGCTTTTTTTCTGGAAACTCCTCCCAAACAAACTCCTTCCACCAAAGGCGTGTCTTAGGTCTCCTGCTGGGTCCACCTGAACAAGACACAGATTGCCTTCTCTGAGAGGGACAGAGGGCAGGATCTCACAGAGCATTTGCTCTGCTACCTGTCGGGCTTGGCTCTCTTGGTGAGCAGGTGGGGCTAATTTCAGGCAGGTTAGAGGAACCTCACGCTTCTCACTCTAGAGAACGTGGCCTCTGATGGCAGTGGAGTCGCGGAGAGTCCGTCCACTCGTTCCATGCGGGTCAGGTGTGGGGCCGGATGTGGGGACAAGCGAGAAGGGCCCGAGGGGTCCAGGGTGGTGGTACAGGAGAGGGGGNCGCTTCTCACTCTAGAGAACGTGGCCTCTGATGGCAGTGGAGTCGCGGAGAGTCCGTCCACTCGTTCCATGCGGGTCAGGTGTGGGGCCGGATGTGGGGACAAGCGAGAAGGGCCCGAGGGGTCCAGGGTGGTGGTACAGGAGAGGGGGGTCCTGGGGGCCAGTGCTGAAAGCCAAGGGGCACTGAAGTTCTCCCAATATGGTGAGAGGGTCCAGGGGTTGAGAGGCCCGGGAGATGGCTCCTCACGTTTCTCAGTGTCTGTGTACATGTGAAGGCCACTCACTTCAGGGCAGGAGGCAGCTTCCTTGGCTGGGGCACTGAAATCAGAGACAGAGTGGAGGAGATCAAGAGATCAGGAAGAGGGGAGCCAATCGGCATGGACCAGAAGGGGCTTCTCCATCCCCCAGACCCATGCTGTGTCAAGGAGGGACACTGGACTGTCACTAGGCAAGGACCTTGTGGATCTTGATTGTGTTCATCCTTGCATGAATGAAGCTGTAAGAAATACCGTGCAGCCCCCTGTTCTCCCGTGTGCCACTCTGCCCCTGTGTCATCCCCAGCTGGAGCAGGGTAGGACGCCGTCAGGGGAGGCAGAGAGCCACATTCTCACTTTCATGGCCCCTAGGCACTTTCAATTGTGTGGACTCATTCATCCTCAAAAATGTATCTAATGCTATATTTTACAACTGAGTTCAGTTCAGGTCAGTGGCTCAGTTATGTGTGACTGTCTGATGTTCAGAGCCTCAAGGAGCAACACCCCTATCACGGGAAGGGTGAAAAATGAAAATCTCCACAAAAGACTCTTTCCTGTAAAAGAGGAAAACGAGGCACCTGGAAGGAAACATCTAGAGGCAAAGGTGGCCGATCACATTGCAGATGCAGCTCTCTCAGACGAGGGGTCTGTGTCAGAGCTCCCAGGGGGCTTTGGTCCACCAGGGTCCTGAAGGTGCCTGGTCCTTTATGGGTGGATGTGCTAAGTTCAAGGAGGATGCGTGGGCTGTGCCACTGCTGCTGCTCAGCCTCAAAGACATCTTTTGACACCTGTGCCTGAACAAGGCCCCTCGGTCAGGAAACCTTCCCAAATTTACCTAGTTGCGTTTCTCACTGTCTCATGGGCAGTNCAAGGAGGATGCGTGGGCTGTGCCACTGCTGCTGCTCAGCCTCAAAGACATCTTTTGACACCTGTGCCTGAACAAGGCCCCTCGGTCAGGAAACCTTCCCAAATTTACCTAGTTGCGTTTCTCACTGTCTCATGGGCAGTACACCAGAGAGTGACAGTGTGGTCTGGTGCCTGCCTATGAAACTGGATGGTCAAGCGTCAGTCTCCGGGGGTATCAAACCTTGTTGCGGTAGAATGCTCTGCACCCAATACCTCATGTATGACTCACAGTGATATGCAAGGAAATCGAGCATTCATGGGCTATGTTAACGGAATCAACAAATGAATTAAACCTGCATTGGCTAGTTGGGGTCTTGTGGCATGTGGATACACCATCACATGGGACATAGTGATCCATTTAAATCCACCATCAGACCTCAAAATATTGACAAAGCCTAGTGATATCAGCACATGGGGCCAAGGAAGCCTGGCCAAAAGGTATGACTGCCAGCCTCATGACTGAGTGACAAAGGGAATTCCAGGCAACAACAGGGGTGCCATCCCTGTCTGTACAGCATACGTGGGATATGATATTCAAAGACTCTCAGATGGTCTGTGTTTCATATCTGGATTCACAGAACACATCTGATCTGCAACAGCATTGCCTTATAGTAAGAAGCTGGGTGTGAACAGCTACCCAGATGAATTCCCGGACCTTAAGTGCCGCCAATCTCATCTCCAAGTAGTCAGTACCATTGAAAGATGAAATGGACACTAGAGAAAACATCGAAAGGATAACTACACAAGGCTCACCTCCCCGNGTAAGAAGCTGGGTGTGAACAGCTACCCAGATGAATTCCCGGACCTTAAGTGCCGCCAATCTCATCTCCAAGTAGTCAGTACCATTGAAAGATGAAATGGACACTAGAGAAAACATCGAAAGGATAACTACACAAGGCTCACCTCCCCGTGGAGCACACACTTAGGGAAGGCAACTTGTATTCTAAATGATCTGATTCCCAGGGAGGCTATCTTCTAGCTAATGTTTAATTTTGAGAATTAGAATGTTTAATTTTGAGGCTCAGAAATGAGGGAAGAGGCCCATCCTGATGGAAGACTCTCAAACCACATGAGTAATCTTTCTCAGCCCACTTGTCTTTTTCCAGGCACCTCTGGCAGCTCCTAGTATTGGAATTTGCAAGCTGCAAAGAAGACCCACACAGTGGGTGACTCCACCCTAGTTCTCATTGTACTTCCACCTCTGCTGCTGGAAGGCTATTGATGAAAATGATCATGAATATGAGGTGGAAACTCCTAAGGCGATCCTACTGGTGTTTCAGGGCATAGGGAGCTGTTCTGTGATGGGTCATGGCATAAAAGGATGAAGCTCCTGAGCACATAGGGAGGAGTCTGGGCATATGGTCTAAGACAAGGGGAGGAATGAGGACGGGAGCAGTGGTTGCTGAGAGACTGGGCGTTCAGATCACTTGGTTGTGCAGAAAGTAACTACCTTGGTGATGGGAACAGAAGGCCTCCGACTCACAGAGTCTAGGGTGGGAAGACGCACCATTCATTGCTCTCTCAGCGTTTGTCTGCAGGGCATCTGGTCACTTTCACCCAGACTCTTCCTGATCCACAGCCAATGAAGAGTCTTTTTCTAAAAATTATTTATGTGTTTATGACTGTGCTGAGTCTTCGTTGCTGCACTTGGGCAATCTCTAGTGGCAGTAAGTGGGGGTTACTCTTTATTGGAGTGCACAGGCTTCTCATCTCAGCGGCTTCTCTTGTTGCAGAGAATGAGCTCTAGAAGGTGGGCTCAGTAGCATACAGGCTTATGGTGGGCTGGCACGGAGGCTTAGTTGCCCCACGGCATGTGGAATCTTCCCAGACCGAGGATCGAACCCATGATCCATATATTGGCAGGGAGATTCTTAACCACTAGACCACCTGGGAAGTCCTAAAGAGTCTTAATCTAAGGGCTCTTGTTACCTTTCCAACAACTGCCACCTCCAGGAGTGGACAGCCTCCATTAAACGTGCCATAACAAGGTTGACCTTCTAGATACTGATAAGGTTTTCCTAAGTCTCATCATGAAATTTTGAACTCTTTTGCATGTGTTGCCCAGAATATGGTAGCTGTTCTAAGCTTAAAGACTTGTCAGATTCTGATATCACAAAAGCAACATCTCTTGCAGGTCTTGTTGCTACTAAGTATGTGAAAGTCTGGCCTGGACTTACCTACAACATCCAGCTAGTCTCAACTCTCTCTTCTGATGATAAAGAGCATTTTGTGAGCAGGTGGCAAGGCTAGTATCAAGAGTGTGTCACCGGTTCAGTCACACAGGCAAGGTCTTGTTGCTACTAAGTATGTGAAAGTCTGGCCTGGACTTACCTACAACATCCAGCTAGTCTCAACTCTCTCTTCTGATGATAAAGAGCATTTTGTGAGCAGGTGGCAAGGCTAGTATCAAGAGTGTGTCACCGGTTCAGTCACACAGGCCCGCAAGCTTAGGTACTTGCCAATGACTTATTCTTGAGGTCTTGAAATTCTCATGATTTTGAACAAGGGGCCCCACATTTTCATTTTGCAAGTGATGGAGCTAGTGGCTGGCCAGTGGTGACTCCATACTTGAAATAATACAGGAAACTGCTCAGCCTCAAAGACATCTTTTGACACCTGTGCCTGAACAAGGCCCCTCGGTCAGGAAACCTTCCCAAATTTACCTGGTTGCGTTTCTCACTGTCTCATGGGCAGTGCACCAGAGACCTGCAGTGTGGTCTGGTGCCTGCCTATGAAACTGGATGGTCAAGCGTCAATCTCTGGGGGTATCAAACCTTGTTGTGATAGAATGCTCTGCACTCAATACCTCACTTATGACTCACAGTGATATGCAAGGAAAACGAGCATTCATGGGCCATGTTAACAGAATCAACAAATGAATTAAACCTGCTTGGCTAGGTAGGGTTTCTAGGTGTGTGGAAACACCATCACATGGGACATGGTGATCCATTTAAATCCACCATCAGACCTCAAAATATTGACAAAACCTAGTGATGCCAGCACATGAGGCCAAGGAAACCTCGCCAAAGCAGCTGACTGCCAGCCTCACGACTGAGTGACAAAGGGAATTCCAGGGCAATTACAGGGGTGCCATCCCTGTCTGCACAGCATACGTGGGATATGATATTCAAAGACTCTCAGATGGTCTGTGTTTCATATCTGAATTCACAGAACACATCCAACATGAGGCCAAGGAAACCTCGCCAAAGCAGCTGACTGCCAGCCTCACGACTGAGTGACAAAGGGAATTCCAGGGCAATTACAGGGGTGCCATCCCTGTCTGCACAGCATACGTGGGATATGATATTCAAAGACTCTCAGATGGTCTGTGTTTCATATCTGAATTCACAGAACACATCCGATCTGCAACAGCATTGCCTTATAGTAAGAAGCTGGGTGTGAACAGCTACCCAGATGAATTCCCGGACCTTAAGTGCCGCCAATCTCATCTCCAAGTAGTCAGCACCATTGGAAGATGAAATGGACTCTGAGAGGAAACATCGAAAGGATAACTACACAAGGCTCACCTCCCAGTGGAGCACACACTTGGGGAAGGTAAGGTAAGGTAAGGTAAGGTAAAGTCGCTCAGTCGTGTCTGACTCTTTGCGACCCCATGGGCTGTAGCCTACCAGGCTCCTCTGTCCATGGGATTTCCCAAGCAATAGTACTGGAGTGGATTGCCATTTCCTTCTCCAGGGGATCTTCCTAACCCAGGGATCGAACTCGGGTCTCCCACATTATAGACAGATGTTTAGCCATCTGAGCCACCATGGAAGGCAACTTGAATTTTAAATGAGCTGATTCCCTGGAAGGCCATCTTCTAGCTACTAGAATGTTTAATTTTGAGGCTTGGAAATGAGGAAAGAGGCCCATCCTGATGGAAGACTCTCAAACCACATGAGTAATCTTTCTCAGCCCACTTGTCTTTTTCCCAGGCACCTCTGGCAGCTCCTAGTATTGGAATTTGCAAGCTGCAAAAAAGACCCATGTTGGGGGTGACTCTACCCTAGTTCTCATTGTACTGCTAGCTCTGCTGCTGGAAGGCTATTGATGACAGTGATCATGAATATGAGGTGGAAACTCCTAAGGCGATCCTGCTGATGTTTCAGGGCATAGGGAGTTGTTCTATGATGGGTCATGGCATAAAAGGATAAAGCTCCTGAGCACATAGGGAGGAGTCACAAAGAGAGGACTGGAGACAGGAGCAGTGGTTGCTGAAGGACTGGGCGTTCAGATCACTTAGCTGTGAAGAAATTAACTACTTTGGTGATGGGACTAGAGGGCCTCTGACTCACAGAGTCTAGGGTGGGAAGACGCACCATTCATTGCTCTCTCAGTGTTTGTCTGCAGGGCATCTGGTCACTTTCACCCAGACTCTTCCTGATCCACAGCCAATGAAGAGTCTTTTTCTAAAAATTATTTATGTGTTTATGACTGTGCTGAGTCTTCATTGCTGCACTTGGGCATTCTCTAGTGGCGGCGACGGGGGTTACTCTTTATTGGAGTGCACAGGCTTCTCATCTCAGTGGCTTCTCTTGTTGCAGAGAATGAGCTCTAGAAGGTGGGCTCAGTAGCATACAGGCTTATGGTGGGCTGGCACGGAGGCTTAGTTGCCCCACGGCATGTGGAATCTTCCCAGACCGGGGGTCAAACCCATGACCCCTATATTGGCAGGGAGATCTTAACCACTAGACCACCAGGGAAGTCCTGGAGAGTCTTAATCTAAGGGCTCTTGTTACCTTTCCAACAACTGCCACCTCCAGGAGTGGACAGCCTCCACTAAACGTGCCATAACAAGGTTGACCATCTAGATACTGATAAGGTTTTCCTAAGTCTCATCATGCAATTTTGAACTCTTTTGCATGTGTTGCCCAGAATATGGTAGCTGTTCTAAGCTTAAAGACTTGTCAGATTCTGATATCACAAAAGCAACATCTCTTGCTGATCTTGCTGCTACTAAGTATGTGAAAGTCTGGCCTGGACTTACCTACAACATCCAGCTAGTCTCAACTCTCTCTTGTGATGATAAAGAGCATTTTGAGGGCAGGGGGCAAGGCTGGTATCAAGAGTGTGTCACCGGTGCAGTCACACAGGCCCGCAAGCTTAGGTACTTGCTAATGACTTATTCTTGAGGTCTTGAAATTCTCATGATTTTGAACAAAGGGCCCCACATTTTCATTTTGCAAGTGATGGAGCTAGTGGCTGGCCAGTGGTGACTCCATACTTGAAATAATACAGGAAGGAGGCCTCGGAAACCATTCTAAGAGCAACTTACTTCCCTCCACCCTTGCCCCAGTTCTCCCTTGGGTCTTCCCCTCCACCCCAGCAACTTCAGCAGCCAGAGGGCAAGGGATAGCCCTGGAAGTGACGGAAAAGAGTGAGATGTGGGCCAGGGCAGAAGAGGCCCCCACTTCAGCCCTTCAGTGTCTAGAGTGCCGCTGGTCAAAAGGAAGAGTCTCCAGAACTTCTTCAACTTCTGAGATTCTTGGGAGATGCAGGGATCGCCAGAGTGGTGGGTGGTGCGGTCAGAGAGAAAGTGACGGAAAAGAGTGAGATGTGGGCCAGGGCAGAAGAGGCCCCCACTTCAGCCCTTCAGTGTCTAGAGTGCCGCTGGTCAAAAGGAAGAGTCTCCAGAACTTCTTCAACTTCTGAGATTCTTGGGAGATGCAGGGATCGCCAGAGTGGTGGGTGGTGGGGTCAGAGAGTGGGGTAGGGAGCTAGTCTAAGAAAGATGGAGGCCCTAGATTGGACCAGGGGGGCTCCACACTGGATAAGAACTCTGGGTCCTTCTATCAGCCCTGATTTGGCCAAGACTTCTCTCCCAAGGCTGCATCTCACCCCACCCTGGGCCTCAGTTTCCTTCTTGGCTCAGTGAGACTGGTGATGAGCCCTGCCCTGCCCTGCCCTCCTGACAAGAGTGCTGTGAACTCAGAGGAGGTGGGTGCAGAGGAGCCCGTTGTACCCTGAAGGACCACACACACAGGTCACATCGTTGGACTCAGGTCTCCAGACTCCATAGGCAATGTGGTGATGCGGAGGCTGTGAGTGGAGGAGGCAGGACACAAGGGGCCTCAGGCTCCCCTCCCAGTGTTGTTACCATGACCCTCCCAGGGATTAGTGTCAGGGTTGTTGTGTAGGTGACAAGATGGACCCCAGGGATCCCGCTCAGTGATTCTGTCACTGGCAAATTACTTGGAAGAAAGTTCTTTCAATGAGATTGCCCAAGGGCACACTAGTGATCATCGTGGCAGGAACTCCCAGCAAAGGGTGAGTGCCCAGCTTAAGGGATGGCGGGGTAGCAGTCTGGTTCCTGTTCACAGCCAGGCTGTCATACCTACAGAGCATAGCCCCCAGCAGCCCCAGCCCTCCCTTCCCTGGCCCCTGCCACCCATCAGCCCTCCCACTCACCACCCCACTGTAACCTACAATTCCAGCTCCCCAAGCTCTTTCCTTTTCTGTTGATTTAAATCCTTATGGAGGGAGGTTGTTGCTGGAGACAGAATCGGTGGCTTTCTACAGGTGGTGATTAGGCAGGAAGGTGCTTAAAATCTCCTGAATAGCTTTACAAAAGAAGTAAAGTCAGGTGCTTACCTGTAATTATTGAATTGGACCAGGGACCTGTGACAGATTCCAAGCTGGAAAAAATGGAATCAATGAAATGGTGTTTTGATCCCCAGTTGGTCTGTCTCTCTTACTAGGAGTTGGTTCCTTCTCTCTCTAATTCCCAAAGGGCACACTAGCTGGCCTGGGCTGGGTGAAGTCTCCAGATGGTGGGCTGTCTCCTGCTTCCCAGGGCACCCGTGAGCAGACATAAGACTCCTCTAGGACAAGGCAGCTGTGAGGACTAAATCAGAAAAGGCAGATGCTGGAGACGTGGAAGGCTCGCTCCTCATCACAGGGGGTGTAGACTGAGGACCCGGCAGAGGCCCCTAACAGGATCCAGGGAGGATGGGGAAAGAGACTCTAGTCTTCAATCGTGCAGAGGCAGCAAAGCACAGGGGAGGCCTTCCCTAGTGACTCAGCGGTGAAGAATCTGCCTGCAATGCTGGAGACCCAGGAGTTGCAGGTTTGATCCCTGGTTTAAGATGATCTCCGGTGCCAAGAAAACACGGAAGAACTGTACAAAAAAGATCTTCATGACCCAAATAATCATGATGATGTGATCACTAACCTAGAGCCAGACATCTTGGAATGTGAAGTCAAGTGGGCCTTAGAAAGCATCACTACAAACAAAGCTAGTGAAGGTGATGGAATTCCAGTGGAGCTGTTTCAAATCCTGAAAGATGATGCTGTGAAAGTGCTGCACTCAATATGTCAGGAAATTTGAATAGTCAGCAGTGGCCACAGGACTGGAAAAGGTCAGTTTTCATTCCAATTCCAAAGAAAG
>SJYD01055730.1:8436-21182 GCA_006408635.1 Nanger granti
GTTGGCTTAAACTCAACATTCAGAAAACAAAGATCATGGCATCTGGTCCCATCACTGCATGGGAAATAGATGGGGAAACAGTGGAAACAGTGTCAGGCTTTATTTTGGGGGGCTCCAAAATCACTGCAGATGGTGATTGAAGCCATGAAATTAAAAGACGCTTACTCCTTGGAAGAAAATTTATGACAAACCTCGATACTATATTCAAAAGCAGAGAGATTACTTTACCAACAAAGGTCCATCTAGGCAAGGCTATGGTTTTTCCAGTAGTCATGTATGGATGTGAGAGTTGGACTGTGAAGAAGGCTGAGTGCTGAAGAATTGATGCTTTTGAACTGTGGTGTTGGAGAAGACTCTTGAGAGTCCCTTGGACTGCAAGGAGATCTAACCAGTCCATTCTAAAGGAGATCAGCCCTGGGATTTCTTAGGAAGGAATGATACTAAAGCTGAAACTCCAGTATTTTGGCCATCTCATGCGAAGAGTTGACTTATTGGAAAAGACTTTGATGCTGGGAAGGATTGGGGGCAGGAGGAAAAGGGGACAACTGAGGATGAGATGGCTGGATGGCATCACTGACTCAATGGACACGAGTCTGAGTGAATTCTTGGAGTTGATGATGGACAGGGAGGCCTGGTGTGCTGCAATTCATGGGGTCACAAAGAATCGCACACGACTGAGTGACTGAACTGAACTGAACTGAATGATGGTGCTGGAGAAGACTCTTGGGAGTCTCTTGGACTTCAAGGAGATAAAATCAATCAATTCTAAAGAAAATCAATCAATTCTAAATGAAATAAACCCTGAATATTCTTCAGAAAGACTGATGCTGAAGCTGAAGCTCTAGTACTTTGGTTACCTGATGTGAAGAGCTGACTCATTGGAAAAGACCTTGATACTGGGAAAGATTGAAGCCAAAAGGAGAAAGAGGCAGCAGAGGGTAACATGGTTATATAGCATCACTAACTCAATGAACATGAATTTGAGCAAACTTCCAGAAAGAATGGGGTACGGAAGAGCCAGGCATGCTGCAGTCCATAGGACTGCAGAGTCAGACACAACTTAGTGACTGACAACAGCAACAACAAGATCTAATCTGCTACAGACATTTCAGTGGCTAGGAGAACACTCATTCTTCAAAAAAGTGTATTTTTCCACCTGAGGCATGTGTGGTCCCTGGGGAGGGGCTATCTGTGGATGCAGCCTGTGATAGTATTTGTGGGTAACATGTGTCAAGGCAACTAAGAGCGGAGTTGGACTGTTATTGAGAAACTCAAAAAATTTTTTTCTGTCTTCCTTCTCCTTCTTATTGTGAATTCACAGCTGTCACTTGTGAAAGGAGAAAATTTAAATTTATTTTTATGATTCTTACCATTCTTGGGCGTTTCCTTGCTGATTGTGTAGACAGAAAGCAGGTCTTCACGGAGCTTCTGTGTGAGTACAAATCTCCTGTGATGCAGGATTTCCACATAAGCTGAGGTCCCAGAGAGCACATGGACTGGATCTGAGAGGACAGCCCTGATATCCTCGTTGTAACTGATGTGAAATAGCCTGAGCCTCCCTGCCCACAACTGAGTCCCATGGATGTTGTGTTATCCCCAGTTACTTGACTTTTTTCCACCACAGGGCTCTTTCCTATCCCTTTATCTTGGTTCTAATCAAAATTCTCTTTGCTACTTCAGGCTCTTTTCTTCACTTCTCTAGAGAGGTGACTGATCCTGGAAAAGGAGAAGAGAGCTCCTGGCTTCTCTGAGGGGAGAAAGGGGACACTGGGTATGATGACATTGAAATAAGTGTCATGGAAACATCACCAGTGACTTACCCATGATATTATATTAAATATGAGACTTGACTGGGGGTGTCCAGGAGTCTCCAGTGGAGGCGTGGGTGGGTGAGTGGTGGCCTGCTGCAAGGTTGGGGATACTGAGTGTAGCAGTACATGCCTGGGATCTTTTGAAGGAGATCGCCATTATCTTTATTACCTCCACCACAATTTGGCTCCAGAGAAACAGCAGGGAAGGAACACAGACCACACATCAACAGAAAACTGGATTTAAGATTTACAGGGCATGGCCCTGCCCAACAGAACATGACTCAGTTTCCCTCTCAGTCTCTCCCATCAGGAAGCTTCCATAAGCCTCTTATCCTTCTCCATCAGAGTACAGACAGACTGAAAACCACAATCACAGAAAACTAACCAATCTAACCACATGGATCAAAGCCTTGTCTAACTCAGTGAAACTATGAGCCATGCCATGTAGGGCCATCCAAGATGGACAGGTCATGGCAGAGAGTTCTGACAAAACGTGGTCCACTGGAGAAGGGAATGGCAAACCACTTCTGTATTCTTGCCTTGAGAACCCCATAAACAGTATGAAAAGGTAAAAAGGTATGACACTGAAAGATGAACTCCCCAGGTTGGTAGATGCCCAGTATGCTGCTGGAGATCAGTGGAGACATAATGCCAGTAAGAATGAAGAGACAGAGCCAAAGCAAAAACAACACCCAGTTGTAGATAAGACTCATGATGGAAGCAAGGTCCAATGCTGTAAAGAGCAATATTGCATTGAAACCTGGAATGTTAGGTCCATGAAGAAAGGCAACTGGTCAAACAGGAGATGACAAGAGTGAACATCGACATTTTAGAAATCAGCGAACTAAAATGGACTAGAATGGGTGAATTTAACTCAGATGACCGTTATATCTACTACTGTGGGCAACAATCTCTTAGAAGAAGTGGAGTAGCCATCATAGTCAACAAAACAGTCTGAAATGCAAGTACTTGGATGCAATCTCAAAAATAATAGGATGATCTCTGTTCATTTCCAAGGCAAACCATTCAATATCACAGTAATTCAAGTCTATTCCCTGACCAGTAGTGCTGAAGAAGCTGAAGTTGAACGTTTCTATGAAGACGTACAAGATCTTCTAGGCTAATACCCCGAAAAGATGTCCTTTACATTATAGGGAACTGGAATGCAAAAGTAGGAAGTCAAGAAACACGTGGAGTAACAGGCAAATTTGGCCTTGGAGTACAGAATGAAGCAAGGCAAAGGCTATAGAGTTTTGCCAAGAGAACACATTGGTCATAGCAAATGCCCTTTCCCAACAACACAAGAGAAGATTCTACACATGGACATCACCAAATCATCAACACCGAAATCAGATTGATTATATTCTTTGCAGCCAAAGATGGAGAAGCTCTATACAGTCAGCAAAAACAAGACTGGGAGCTGACTGTGGCTCAGATCATGAACTCCTTATTGACAAATTCAGACTTAAAATGAAGAAAGTAGGATAAACCACTAAACCATTCAGGTATGACCTAAATCAAATCCTTTATGTTTATACAGTGGAAGTGAGAAACAGATTTAAGGGACAGATATGATAGATTGCTTGATGAACTATGGATGGAGGTTCATGACATTGTACAGGAGACAGGGATCAAGATTATCCCCAAGAAAAAGAAATGCAAAAAAGCAAAATGGCTGTCTGAGAAGGCCTTACAAATAGCTGTGAAAAGAAGGGAAGTGAAAAGCAAAGGAGAAAAGGAAAGATATACCCATTTGAATGCAGAGTTCCAAAGAATAGCAAGGAGAGATAAGAAAACCTTCCTCATCATCAGGGCATAGAAATAGAGGAAAACAATAGAATGACAAAGACTAGAGTTCTTTTCAAGAAAATTAGAGCTATCAAGGGACTAGTTCATGCAAGGATGGGCACAATAAATGATATGGACCTAACAGAAGCAGAAGATAGTAAGAAGAGGTGGCAAGAATACACAGAACTGTACAAAAAAAGATCTTTCACGACACAGATTATCACTGTGGTTTGATCGCTCACCTTGAGCAAGACATCTTGAAATGTGAACTCAAGTGGGCCTTAGGAAGCATTACTATGAACAAAGCTAGTAGAGGTGATGGAATTCAGTTGAGCTATTTCAAATCCTGAAAGATGATGCTGTGAAGGTGCTGCAATCAATATGCCAGCAAATTTGGAAAACTCGAAAACTCAGTAGTGGCCACAGGACTGGAAAAGTTCAGTTTTCATTCCAATACCAAAGAAAGGCAATGCCAAAGAATGCCCAAACTACTGCACAATTGCACTCATCTCACATGCTAGCAAAGTAATGCTCAAAATTCTCCAAGCCAGGCTTCAGTAGTATGTGAACTGTGAACTGGCTTTAGAAAAGGCAGAAGAATGCCTGGGGCTGGTGCGCTGGGATTACCCAGAGGGATGGTACGGGGAGGGAGGTGGGAAGGTGGTTCAGGATGGGGAACACGTGTACACTCGTGGTGGATTCATGTTGACATATGGCAAAACCAACACAATATTGTAAAGAAATTAGCCTCCAGTTAAAACAAATAAATTTATATTTTTTAAAAAAGAAAAGACAGAGGAACCAGAGATCAAATTGCCAACATCCACTGGATCATGGAAAAAGCAAGAGAGTTCCTGAAAAACATCTATTTCTGCTTTATTGACTATGTCAAAGCCTTTGACTGTGTGGATCACAATAAACGGTGGAAAATTCTGAAGGAGATGGGAATACCAGACCACCTGACCTGCCTCTTGAGAAACCTGTATGCAGGTCAAGAAACAACAGTTAGAACTGGACATGGAACAACAGACTGGTTCCAAATAGGAAAAGGAGAACGTCAAGGCTGTATATTGTCACCCTGCTTATTTAACTTATATGCAGAGTACATCATGAGAAATGCTGGGCTGGAAGAAGCACAAGCTGGAATCAAGATTGTCGGGAGAAATATCAATAACCTCAGATATGCAGAAGATACCACGCTTATTGCAGAAAGTGAAGAAATAAAGAGCCTCTTGATGAAAGTGAAAGAGGAGAGTGAAAAAGTTAAAGCTCAACATTCAGAAAACTAAGATTATGGCTTCTGGTCCCATCACTTCGTGGGAAATAGAGAAAGAGTGGAAACAGTAAAATACTTTATTTTCTTGGGCTCCAGAATCACTGCAAATGGTGATTGCAGCCATGAAATTAAAAGACGCTTACTCGTTGGAAGGAAAGTTGTGACCAACCTAGATAGCATATTAGAAAGCAGAGACATTACTTTGCCAACAAAGGTCTAAGTCAAGGCTATGGTTTCTCCAGTAGTCTTGTATGGATGTGAGAGTGAAGTGAGTGAAGTGAAGTCACTCAGTCATGCCCGACTCTTTGCGACCCCATGGATAGTAGCCTGCACCAAGCTCCTCAGTTCATGGGATTTTCAAGGCAAGAGTACTGGAGTGGGTTGCCATTTTTTTCTCCAGGGAATCTTCCCAACCCAGGGATCGAACCCAGGTTTCTCACATTGTAGACAGACATTTTACCATCTGAGCCACCAGGCACGTCCAATAAAGAAAGCTAAGTGGGAAGAATTGATGCTTTTGAACTGTGGTGTTGGAGAAAAGTCTTGAGAGTCCCTTGGACTGCAAGGAGATCCAACCAATCCATGTTAAAGGAAATCAGTCCTGAATATTGATTGGAAGGACTGATGTTGAAGCTGAAACTCCAATACTTTGGCCACCTGATGTGAAGAGCTGACTCATCTGAAAAGACCCTTATGCTGGGAGAGATTTAAGGCAAGTGGAGAAGGGGATGACAGAAGATGAGATGGTTGGATGGCATCAGCAACTCAATGGACATGAGTTAGAGTAAACTCTGGGAGTTGGCGATGGACAGGGAGGCCTGGCGTGCTGCAGTCCATGGAGTCACAAAGAGTCAGACAGGACTGAGTGACTGAACTGAACTGATGAGATTAATCTTCAGGTATAGTTGCCTATATTTCAATATGGTAGTGCTAACCTATAAATGTATTTATGAAAATTGCTCAAAAAGAAATATTTGCTTTGTTCATAAGTTAGCATGTTCCATGTCAAATGCTTTTAGAGGATTGGTCTTCAAACACCATTTCCCTCAAATAAAATACAAGATGACTGAACTGATCATTTTTCTCACCTGTCTTAGAGGCTAAAAAGGGATGCCTTTGCCCAGAATCACAGATGCTCCAGGTCACTCTTACTTACTTAGAAACAGGATCTAAACTTGGTCCATACTCACACCCTTCCATCTAGCAAGATGAACTCTTTGAAAAAGCCCAATCCTGAACATTCCTGGATGTTCTTCTCTGAGATGTCATGTCACTTGTTTGTAACCAGTTCTGGGGTACAATATTGGGTATAAGTTTCAAAGTTGAGGCTGGGAGGTCAGCTGGTGGGAAACAATGGACACAGCTTTCCGTATCCTGCCTAAAGTTTCAGGGCCAAATAAAAATCTAATGCTACATATTTTTTTCTTCCTTTTTCATTTCTAATTCCCTGAGTTAATCTTTATATTGATTCCTCAAGCCTGTACAGACTCCTAATCACTCTTTTCCCATGTATGGCTTGTTATCAGTCCTTTTAAATCCACCCTTTACTCTCTATCACTTCCTACTATTTCTTCAGGACACTGTCACTTCTTCTTGTCCAATTATCTAGGCTCTGTCACTCGCAAGCTGATTTAGAGGAAATTGGCACTCATTCACACCCTATATCCAGAGGGACATAGAGGATCCAGAAGAAGGCATGTGGACAGAAAGATCAAGAAATTTTAGCTACTTACATTTCAAAGATGTGGGTATGAGATGACTGAACTCTTAGAGGAAGAATTTCAGAACAACGAGCTTCTCTGAAAACATACTGTTTCAAAAGTGCTTTGATCTAGTAACCATTGAAAATGTAAATGTGATCCAGTTATGATTCTTCACGGTAGAGAGAGCTGTCTTGTAAGAGTGGCAGGTAAAGTCGTTTAAGAATATCAGTGGACTTCTTGGAAGAAATCTGACAGACCAGGAGAGACTGAGATGATATAGTCAAACTGATGAAAGAAAAAACCTGCCAACCAAGAATACTTTCCCCAGGAAAGTTGTTTTTCAGAAATGAATATGAGATAAAGGCTTTCCCAAACCAACAATAGCTTAGGGAGTTCACCAACACTAGGCTTTCCTTACAAGATTGTTGAAGGAAGTTCCTCAATCTATTGACAAAAGTGAAAATATACAATAGATTAGTAAATATAAGTATTTAGTCCAATTCAGAATACTAACACAGTAATATTGCAGTGTGTTAGCCAGTTAACTCTAAAGGAAGTATTAAAAACAAGTATAGAGAAAAATATTTTGTTAGTGGATACACAATATAAGAAGAGGTAAAATCTGACAACAAAAACATAAAATAGAAGTTGTTAAAAAGGTAGAGCTTATGTATGTGATTGAAATTAATTTGTTATCGATGTAAGATAGACTATTGTGTGTATGATATTTTATGTGAGCCTCATGGCCAACATGTATAGCATTGATACATGAATATTACCATATGTGAAATACATCACCAGTCCCTAATTCGATGCATGAAACAGGGCAGTCAAAACTGGTGCACTGTGACAACCCAGAGGTATGGGATTGAGACAGAGGTGGAGGGGGGTTCCAGATGGGGGACACATACATGTACACCTGTGGCTGCTTCATGTCAATGTATGGCAAAAAACATCAAAATATTGTAAAGTAATTAGCCTCCAATTAAAATAAATCAGTTCAGTTCAGTCATTTAGTCATGTCCGACTCTTTGCAACCCCACAGCATGCCGGGCCTCCCTGTCCATCACCAGCTCCCGGAATTTACCCAGACTCATGTCCATTGAGTCTGTGATGCCATGCAACCATCTCATCCTCTGTCATCCCCTCCTCCTGCCTCAGTCTTTCCCAGCATCAGGGTGTTTTCCAATGAGTCAGTTCTTTGCCTCAGGACTGGTAAATGTAGGTAAAGGGTTACCAGTAAATATACCTTTATATAGGATAAGGCAATGGCACCCCACTGCAGTAGTCTTGCCTGGAAAATCCCATGGACGGAGGAGCCTGTGGGCTGCAGTCCACGGAGTCACTAAGAGTTGACACAACTGAGCAACTTCACTTTCACGGTCAACAAAAATATAAAATCCTTTAAGAGAGTCACAAAAGATAAAGAGAAGGAAATCAAAAAGCACCATTATCCAAAACTGTCAGTTCACAGTTCTAATGGTTGTGCAAAGCAGTTGAGTTGTCCTGGTCTCTACAGGATCCTTCAAGATCAGGCCAAGAGAATCTTCCTTTCATGAAGTGAAAGACGAATTTAGCTATTCCTTTTTTAAGCCAAAGACCTCATTCTGCATGTCATCTCCTTCCTTATATCATATAGATGGTGCAGCTGTTCTTTTATAATTGCAAATTTTCTTCCTGTGATATTCCTATATGGTTTTAATTTTAAAGTTGCCAAATGATAAATCATATGAATATCTTGTCTTTCTGTTAGGTCTGATTAAGACTTAATAAGAAGCCACATGTGAGTATGTTGTGGTTTGTCTTGTGTATCCTAAGAGATAGAGATTTGCAGTGGTCGTTTTGACGTATTTATTAGTGATAAGCTCCTTCTTTTTGAAAATCAAATTTTGCTCTGTTAATTGCTGAAAACATTTGCCTTTAAAACAAAAATATCAATTAGCTAAATTATGGCCTCAACAACAGTTCTTTTTCCTTAAGATATTTTCTCTTAAATGTCTAGCACAGTGCCATTCAGTCATTCAGTCATTCAGTAAATATTAACTGAGCATCTAATAAGTTATAGAGAGTGGAAATACAGAGCTTATACTCAGGTACAGGCCTCACTCCAATCCTGGGCCCTGGAAGGGCCTCAGTAGATGCTTGCAACCTGCAGGGGCCTTGGCCTAGATGGGGCCAAGATAGGGAAGGATTCAATAATAAGGAAAGGAGAATCTGTTCACAGACTTTTAGATGTTAAAGGAGGAACACATTTTGCTGTATTTCCAGTGTTCTTAGGCTGGTATGCAGGCTGGACTCAGCTGCATTAAAGCTCCGTGTACAATAGAGCATCAGTTCAATAGAGTTCAAGTCTGAGCAACCACTCAGCCTTTGAACTCTGAGTGCCACCCCAGTGGTACTAACCTTGGGTTTAATTGTTTTAGGAATCACCATCCACAAGAATTTAGTGTCTCTGGAGCTGATAATTACATCATCTCTGAGCAGAGGTGGATTAATCATGAAGCAAATGAAGCTTCACCTTCACTTCTTCTCCTTGCACCAGCCCCTTCCAAGGCCTAAGGAAGGTCTGTAGAACTGTGCTCACAAGGACATAGGTTTTCAATGAGCCATTTTCTTGGGTTGAGGAAAAAGCAATTCAATAAAATGATTTTTTACCCAAAGGCGAAGAAGTTAATTAAGTGCATGAGTACTAACTTCAGGAATCAGATTTGTTTCAGAAATCAAGAAAAAACTGAAGAGGTTTAGAAAGCACATGTTGCCTTTTCATCAGTACAGTACTGGTGGAAGGGTAAAAATAAGATCAAAGATGATGGACTAACTCAGAGAAAAGGAGAGCTGTTTAAGGGTGAATGTCAAGATGCTAAGAAACAAAAGTGGGGAAATCGAGTGTGTCTGTGAGATAGACTGATGTAAAAGAACAGGAGATGTACCAGGTGCATGTGCTCTTAAACAAGACTTAGATCTGCTGCTGCTGCTAAGTCACTTCAGTCATGTCCGACTGTGTGACCCCATAGACGGCAGCCCACCAGGCTCCCCATCCCTGGGATTGTCCAGGCAAGAACACTGGAGTGGGTTGCCATTTCTTTCTCCAATGCATGAAAGTGAAAAGTGAAAGGGAAGTTGCTGAGTCGTGTCCGACGCTTCGCAACCCTATGGACCACAGCCTACCAGGCTCCTCTGTCCATGGGATCTTCCAGGCAAGAGTACTGGAGTGGGGTGCCATCGCCTACTCCGACACTTAGATCTAGTTGTTGGCAAATCAGAAATGGTGGCTGGTGAAGTAAGCCAGAAAGAAAAACACCAGTACAGTATACTAACACATATATATGGAATTTAGAAATATGGTAATGATAACCCTGTATGCAAGACAGCATAAGAGGCACAGATGTATAGAACAGTCTTTTGGACTCTGTGGTAGAGAGAGAGGGTGGGATGATTTGGGAGAATGGCATTGAAACATGTATAATATCATATAAAAAAATGAATCACCAGTCCAGGTTCGATGCAGGATACAGGATGCTTGGGGCTGGTGTACTGGGATGACCCAGAGAGATGGTATGGGGAGGGAGGTGGGAGTGGGGTTCAGGATTGGGAACAGGTGTACACCCAGGGCAGATTCATGTATGGCAAAACCAGTACAGTTATATAAAGTAAAGTAAAAAAAAATTTTTTTAAGTAAAAAAAAAAAAAAGAAAGAAAAAGAAAAGAAAAAAAGAAAGAGAGAAAGAAAGAAAGAAATGGTGGCTGGGAACCAACCAAGTCCAACAGAGGAAGCAAGGTGAGACCTGAGGGATGAAGACACAGAAGGAAAAGGAGATCCAGGAAAGTACCTACTTCATGTGACTGGTTCTGTCTTCTTTCCAAGTCTTCTTTCTCCTCTGTATCCTCCAGAATAAGCTCTGCTCTGCTGCTGGAATAAGTGACCTCCAAATCTCAGAAACAACACACACACATATACTCATCACAGCTTACAAATGTTTGTGATCAGTGAGGCTGTTGCATGTCCACCATTTGGAGCACAAAGCTTCTGGGGTAGGAGAGTGAGAGACTAGACAGTCACACTTGGGCTTTTCATGCCTCAACTCAGAAGTGACGCAGGTGACCCCACTCACGATTCATTGGCTAGAATGAGTCACTGGGAACTAGAAAAATAACTGTTTGATAAGTGTTACTGTCTAGGCCACATCCTTGAGAGCAGTCCTGTCAGTTTTTTCTCACCTTGGAGAAGCTTCTGAGGTACAGCTTTGTGCAGAAATTGAACGTGATTGGACCCTCCCCAGAATGGGATTTGAAGGCCTTTTCTGTTTGGATGCTTTATCCGGTGTGTCTCTGACTCCTCATTCTACCTCAGTCTGTGTCAAGTGGGATTAGTCAGATTTGTGTCTCCCCTGCCCCCCCTTCCTTCTCCACTCAGTATCACTAACTGCAGAGTTATTTTCAGCATTTGCCCTTGCATTAATTTCTTTAGTTATCCAATATTTGTTAAGCTCTTTCTATATGTCTTTACTTGACCTTAAAAAGACACTGAAGAATAGGACACAGTACTTGCTCTTGAGAAGCCTCCACTTGAAACAATAATAAAGTTGTTACAGATTAAATAGACATAGCAATAATTTTGAGCTGGAAGAATTAGAGTTCACAGAGGTGACAACTCTATGCATTTAAAAACAAGAGAAGATTTATGATTTTTCCTTTTGTGTAGGCTTAAAAATGGGTCCTCTAGAATTCAAATATGCAAAAATGTAGTAGTCATTATTTTTATATCTGATTTCATTTTTGTGCAGTAGCAAGTGGTGTTTGCATGGACTGAAAGTTCCATAAAGTTAACACAGACTCTCCCATTTAAAATAACAGACTCTCCCATTTAAATTTGTCTTTCAACTTAGCTGAAGTTAATTGTAATAATTATGACAACTCTAGTTCAAGCTCCCTGATGAGACTGGTTTTCCTCTGTTCAAGAAGGCATCTTCTGTCTCTCCTGCCACAGATGGTGTCTTGGATGAGAGGGCTTCTTCCTTCCCAGTAGCAGTGGGGAAGTGTCTTTGGTCTGCGTGCTCTCCACTTAGAATCTGCTTGTCTTTGATTTAGTAGCTTTGATCTGCTCTGGTCTCTGGGTATCTGATGCTCCACTATGGAGAAATGAGTGAGGCCAATTCAGTGCCATGCTCTTTGTTCAATGTTGCTGGTTATATACTGTAAAGGGCTGAGTAGAATGATGGGCTGAACCTCAGCCAGCTCATGACCAGCTCATGATGAAGCTCATCACATGCCCTTGTGATGAAGTGGTCTTTGGTAAAGGAGCCTTTACAAACCCTGGTCCCATCCATCCAGACAAGGAACACAGATGGTGAGGGGGATCCCCAACACTTTGGTGCAACAACTCAATTAATAATTTTCCTTTAAAGTTGTATAGGTCTTTTTTAACTGAAAAATTAGCCACTCTGTCTGATTGGTCCTGAGGAAATTTTCCTCAAGCAAGCAGGTTTAATTATTAATTTTCCTAGCAAAACCTCTGGAACCTCCATTTTCTCACGGTGATTTGGAAATAATAATGCTATATGTTGTATTGCCTTACAGTCCATAAGGACAAATAGTTAGCCTAAGTAAAAGAACAAGATTCTTTCTGCTCTTTACTTCTGTACTTCTAATTTAACATGGAAAATGTTTAAATTTTTTTATAACAAAATTTCTTCCTGTTACAGTTGTGTGTGGTTTGAATTGGAAATGTGCCAAATGATAAATACATAAACATCCTGACCACTTAGCCATATCTGATTAAGATCAGAACAGGAGGCTTCATGGTCTTCACTTCTCAGTGCACTGTGTTTTGTCTATTTTATCTTCAGATATACAAAGAAACTTGCAGTTTTTATACATGTTTAGAACTGGCTCTCTCAGCACGGCTCTTGGAATGGAGTTAGGTTGTTTCTAGATATTGGAATTCACTGCGTTCATTGCAGAAAGGTGTTGAAGTGAACCATATATAGCTCATACCATTTAACAGTATTGAAATATCAGTTACATCCTCACAACAAGTTCAATTATTTCTGAAAAGATTTCTTTTTGATTGAAATGATTTGTGTAAAATACCAGGCTGACATTCATTCATTCATTCATTCATTCAGGTATACAACAGAAATAATTTAGAATTTTAGTTAGCCAGGCATT
>SJYD01055730.1:38935-50325 GCA_006408635.1 Nanger granti
TATTCAGCTTCATGCAAATGTAAATAGATTTTTTTCTCAGTTTCTCTTATAGCAGTTTGTTGTTAGTGAAAAGAAATGCATATAATTTTTTGTATACAGATGTTTCTTCTACAACTTTACTGAGTGTATTAGTTCTCATATTTTTGCTGAAGTCTTTAGTGTTTTCTATATATAATATCATTTAAGGGGGTTTCTTTCCTCATGACTCTGATAGTAAAGAATCTGTGTGCAATGCAAGAGACCTGGGTTCAGTCCCTAGGTCAGGAAGATCCCCTGGAGGAAGGAATGGCAACCCACTCCAGTATTTTTGCCTGGAGAATCCCAGTGGACAGAGGAGCCTGACAGGCTGCAGTCCTTGGGGTCATAAAGAGTCAGACACGACTGAGTGACAACACTTTCACTTTTCAATCTGCAAATAGTGTCAATTTTGCCTCTTCCTTTCAGATTTGGATAACTTGATTTTCTTTTTATTGCCTGATGTATCTGGACAGGATTACCAAAACTAAGTTGAATAAAAGTGGTGAGAGTAGACGTTTTTGTCTTGTGTCTGATTTCAGAGGAAAAGCTTTTGTTTTTTTACAGTCAAATATGATGTTAGCTGTGTACTTTTCATATGGCCTTAATTATGTTGAGATGCAATCCTTCTATACCTACTTTGTAAAAGAGTTTTTACTGTAAGTGGATGTTGAATTTGTCAAACACTATATCTGCATCCTTTGAGGATGTGATTTTTAACCTTCATCTTGTTTATTTGGTGTATCACAGTGATTAATTTGTGAATGTTGAACTATCCTTGTATCCTTGGAGCAAATATCACTTGATCGTGGTGTATGATTCTTTTAGTGTATTGTCACATTCTGTTTTCTAATATTTTGCTGACAATTTTTGCACCTGTATTTATCAGAGTATTAGCCTGTAATTTTCTTTTCTCATGGTGTCCTTATCTGGCTTTGGTATCAGACTAATGTTGGCTTCATAAAATGAATTTGGAAGTGTTCCTTTCTTCTGTTTTTGGAAGAGTTTGAGAAGGCTCCACCACTAAATACATTGTGAATTGAGATTTCAGCAATAACTTTTGAATGAAATAAATAAATGTTGGTGAGGGTGACAAATAGTCAAACCATAGCACCTTATTCCTTCAACATTTCTCTCTCTGTTTCTCTTTCTCCTTCCCTCCCCCTACACACACACACACACACACACACACACACACACACCCATTCAGGTACGCCTTGAATGGTATGCTGGATGTTGCCTGAAACCCATAGCTAAGAGAACGTAGGATCAGATACTTCAAAAGCAAAGGCTCACCCCCTTCCTTGCCTCTCTTTGCTCATCTCTTTGTCTTTTTCATTTGAAGGCCAAATAGGCATTAAACTATGAGACCTTTTATTGATGATGTTTTTCCTACAATTAAACCCTGTGAATTGAGAGGTGGTAAAGTCTTTGACCATGAAAATGAGCAACCTGATCACAGAGGTCCTGCCATCATTTTCTCAGAGGTTCTCTGCAAAGAGTGGGTAGGAGTTTTGATAGGATGATCTGGAAAGAATATAGAAATATCGATGCGTTATGACAGGTACTATTTATCTTTCTGTTTTTTTTGAATTTATATTTATTTTTCTCAATTTCAAACCTTATATATATATTTTAAGTCTTTTGTTTATTATTTCTACATCTTCTCAATGCAAATTTTGGCTGGATGAGGTGCGGTGCGGGGGCCAGGAGTCCTCCCTGTGGGACTGCGCTGCAGAGCCCTGGGGGCAGAGCGACTGCAAGCACGAGGAGGACGCTGGCATGAGGTGCTCTGGTGAGCGAGGGGCTCAGGGACCACCCTGGGTGAGCTGGGGCTGTGTGGTGGGGCAGGGGGTTGCCCCAGGCATCGCGGGGAGTTTGTGTTCAGACATCCCGGGCTCTGGGGCTCTGATCTAGGATGAGGGAGCTGGGTGGACTGGACACTGATGCTGTGGAGACTGAGGGGTGATTTCAGGCTCAGGAGGGAAAAGGTTTGCCTGCATTCTGGCCAATTCCTCTTCCCCACCCTACTGTTTTTCTCTTTAGGTGCAAGGACAACATTGCCCACGAATACACCAGGTACTGTGATCCATCCACGGGCAGAGAATACTCAAATACTGGAGACCTGTTCTGTGGGCTCTCTGACAACTCAGGAGAGGCAAGAGTCTGAGGGGCCATGGCTGCTGGGGAGCAGCTAGGGCATTACACTGGGGCAATCCCCTGCCTTGATGTCCAGGGTCAAATACACCAGGTACTGTGATCCATCCACGGGCAGAGAATACTCAAATACTGGAGACCTGTTCTGTGGGCTCTCTGACAACTCAGGAGAGGCAAGAGTCTGAGGGGCCATGGCTGCTGGGGAGCAGCTAGGGCATTACACTGGGGCAATCCCCTGCCTTGATGTCCAGGGTCAAAAGTTCTCATGCCCGGGGCCAAGGAAGTCTGTTATGGCAGCCCCCATGTGAGCTCCAGGGAGATGAAGGTGGGCTGGCTGGATCGGGGTATCTGGGGAAGCTCCTCTGACCTGTTGTGTGATCTCTCAGCCTTATCTAGCTATGAAGATGCTCTTGCTGAAGCCGGGTATGAGGAGCTGGATTACCTTCTGACACAGAAGGAAGGTCTGGGAAGCCCAGGTGAGTGTCTCTCTCTGCCCTCCTGGCATCTCTGGTTGTCACCACCCACTAGCTGTGCACATCTTCTCAGCATCTGCAGGCCCCCTGTGTACCCCAGGTTCACAGAGATGGCTCCTCCAAAGAGGCAGGATGGCCTCTCAGAGCCCTGTGATCTCTCAGCCTCTGTCTACACTGCAGAAGCCAGGCCTGTCCCTTCTCAGCCTTAACACAGGTCCCGTGGGTGTGTGGAGGGGCGTTCTGTGTGTTGTGTGATGTTTGTCTCCACATAAAGCTTCCATCAGATTTCTCACTGACTAAACTGCCATATTACACCAGAGATGTTGAGGACAAGTGACTACAGGTCTGCTCCAGGAAACAGAGGTGGACCTGCTTCGGCAGGGCTTTGGGGAGGAGAGTTTCCCTCAGAGGAGGTTTAAGGGGAATGGTTTTCCTTTGATGGTACAGAGGCATCCCTTGTGTCCAGATGGGGTTCGTCCTTCTCCTTCTCTGGCTGTTCTGTGATGTCTCACGTTGGGGCTGGTCTCTCTGTGTCCAGAATCACCACAGGCACACAATGTTTTTAAAAAAATAACATTTGTAAAGCACAGTTTGTCAAAGTCCTTTAGCAATTCTCAAGGGTGGAAGAGTTGCTTTGAGATACATAGTTTCCATCAGAAAATATTAGGATATGTAAAATCATGTTTTGGCTTATGGACACATCAAAATAAAACATGGTCTTAGAGAAAAGAGTCTTTTGAAGCAAGGAGTGACTGGTGTCTCTATTCAGAAACTCAGAAACTCTGGGTCAGAAGGTATCTTCGGTATTCCCCAGAACAACCCACTTACTGTGGTTTCATACACTCCCTTGTCTGCTCTTGTATCCCCCAGATCAGAGGACTGATTTCCCAGCTGAAAATTATGATGATGCTGAAGAAGTACCAGACCCTGGAACTCCTCCTGCCTTTCAAGGGAGCAAGGAAGAAGTGCCCCTAGAGAAAGATGATGGGGTGAGGTCGTCTCAGACTGGTGAGTGGGGTCAGTTGATCTCCTGCAATCTTTCTATCTGGAAAGAGTGGATTTGTGCTCCTCAATGCCCAGCCTTCCTAGAGATTCAAAATATAGGTAATCTCATACATTTGGTATCATCATCTTGACCATATGCCATATTTAATGCTGTCAGACTCCTTGCAAGGAGTGAGGAATCACTCTGATTTTGGCATTTATGTCTCCATAATGTGACATAAACTTATCACTTTATATGTGACACACTTACATAAAGATTTATAGATTATGGAACTTCCTTGTGGTCCAGAGGTTAGGATTCTGCACTTTCACTGCTAGGGCCTAGGTTCAACCCTGGTCAAGGAACTAAGATCCCACAAGCATCATGTCGTGGCCAAAAGAGAAACATCGATTAATTGAGCAT
The DNA here is from genome assembly GCA_006408635.1 of Nanger granti. Taxonomy (NCBI): domain Eukaryota; kingdom Metazoa; phylum Chordata; class Mammalia; order Artiodactyla; family Bovidae; genus Nanger; species Nanger granti. Next base: position 42,989 of record SJYD01055730.1, read on the forward strand.
ATTTAAAAGAAAGCTAAGTGCTGAAGAATTGATGCTTTTGAACTGTAGTGTTGGAGAAGACTCTTCAGAGACCCTTGGATGGCAAAGAAATCAATCTTGAATAGTCATTGGTAGAACTGAGCTGAAATAGAAGCTTCAATAACTTGGCCAACTGATGTGAAGAACTGACTCCTTAGAAAAGACCCTGAGGCTGGGCAAGGTTGAAGGCAGGAGGAGAAGGAGATGACAGAGGATGAGATGGTTGGATGGCATCACCGACTCAATGAATATGAGTATGAGCAAGCTCTGGGAGTTGGTGTTAGGAAACCTGGTGTGCTGCAGTCCATGGGGTCACAGAGAGTCAGGCATGACTGAGTGACTGAACTGAACCAGATTCAAAGGTGGAACAAGTGTTTTAATAATATCTTTGCACTGTTGCATACATGAAGGCAAACCATTCAATATCACAGTAACCCAGGTCTACGCCAAATCAGTAATGCTCAAGAAGCTGAAGTTTTCACTTTATGAAGACTCTCATGACTTTTTAGAACTATCACCTAAAAAAAAATGTCATTTTCATTATAAGGGACTGGAATGCAAAAGTAGGAAGNGTCACTCTTATTTAGAAAAGGATGTAAACTTGGTCTACATTCACACACCCCTTCCTAACAAGATGAACTCATGGGAAAAGAAAAAAAAACAGTTCTAAACATCTCTGAGTTTGTAACTTGTTCTTCAACCCCAGATTGGGTGTGAGTTTCAAAATGGAAGGTTGTCTGGTGGGCAAGAATGGATACAGCTTTCCTTATCCTGCCACAGTATTCACAGGCCAATTGAAAATCTGACTATACATAACTACCTCTTCCTTTTTCATCTCTCATTTATTCCTTTACAGACACCTCTTTGCTCATCTCCCATGTCTATCTGATTATCCAATCCTTATAAAGCCATTCTTTCTTCTCCATCTCTTCCTACTATTTCTTCAGGATGCTGCTATTTCTTGTCTCTCCAAGGATCTCTCCTTCTAAGTGAATTATATCAGTTCATATATACCTTCAAGTTGATGGAAGGCAAATTGGTGCTCACCCACACTCTGTATTCAGGTGGGACAAGAGGGCAAGAAAGTGGAGACCTAGGCAGAGGGGATCCAGAAGAATGGATGTAGATAGAAAGATCAGGAACATTTGGCTATTTATGTTTCAGAGATATGCATGGAGGCATCTGACATGACTGATCTCTTAGAGGAAGAATTTCAGACCAAGGGGCTTCTTTGGAAACATCTATTTTTTCAGATGTTTCAAGATTGTTTCAAGATTGCTTTAACCTGGTTACTACTGAAAATGTAATTGTGATCCTGCTGTGACTCCTCAGGGTAGAGAGAGCTGTCATGAAGAAGTGGCAAAGTAAAGACTACATTTATACAGCACTACCCCTGCATCCCCCCCTGCACCGCCGCCCCCCAGCCAGTTCCACTGTGGACATGTGGGGAAGCTGCTGAACTAATAGAAAACCTGAGAGTGCTGGCCTGATTGTGAGCTGGACCCACCCAGTTACTTGGTTGATGACTCTGGATGGTTTCTAGGGCTCCAACCTACACTCATGCTTGCACTCTTCATAGTTCTAGGCTGTGCTTGGGGATGAGAAGATGCCCAGGGCTTCTTCCAGGGCAGCTCACATGGCTATTCACTTGGATGCTGGCCTGATTGTGAGCTGGACCCACCCAGTTACTTGGTTGATGACTCTGGATGGTTTCTAGGGCTCCAACCTACACTCATGCTTGCACTCTTCATAGTTCTAGGCTGTGCTTGGGGATGGGAAGATGCCCAGGGCTTCTTCCAGGGCAGCTCACATGGCTATTCACTTGGGAAGTGATGAAATAGATGACATATGATGAAATAAGGCACACATGCCAGTGAACTCCAAGAAAACACAGATAAATGATTAAATGATTAAATTCAGGAAGACAACATATGAAGAAAATAAGATTAAAAAAATCATCATCATCATTATTATTGTTTTTAAATTTTGGTTGCACTGAGTCTTTGTTGCTGCACATGGGCTTTCTCTAAATGCAGCAAGCAGGCTCTACTCTTCTTTGTGTAGAGGTTTCTCTATGTGAGGGCTTCTTTTATTGTGAACAAGTTCTAGGCACCCAGGCTTCAGGGGTTGCAGCATCTCCACCTACTTGTGATTTGTGGATCCTAGATCTCAGGCTCAGTAATTGCTGAGCTAGGGTGTTACTTCACAGAATATATTCAGATTTTTCTTTTAACAGAGATAGAAATCATAAAAAAGGAAGTAAACAGGGAGTTTACTGATGGTTTTGTGGTTAGCATTCGATGCATTTGCTGCTGTGGTCTGGATTCAACGCCAGTAGGGAACTCAGATTCCTCAAGCTTTGCAGTGAGGCAAAGAGAATAAAAGAAGGAACAAAACAGAAAAATGAACCAAACAGAAATTCAGTTGCTTAAGATTCAGTTCAGTTCAGTGGTTCAGTAGTGTCCAACTCTTTGCGACCCCATGGACTGCAGCACACAAGGCTTCCCTGTCCATCACCAACACCTAGAGGTTGCCGAAACTCATGTCCATTGAGTCGGTGATGCCATCATCCAACCGTTTCATCCCCTGTCGTCCCCTTCTCCTCCTGCCCTCAATGTTTCACAGCATTAGGGTCTTTCCTAATGAATCAATTGTTCGCATCAGGTTGTCAGAATATTGGAGTTTCAGCTTTAGCATCAGTCCTTCCAGTGAATATTCAGAACTGATTTCCTTTAGGATAGACTGGTTGGATCAGTTGCTTAAGGTTACAGTGAATGAAATGCAACAAAATGAAAGATGCTGCCTAGAGCATCAACAACAGCAGAAGACTCTGTAACTTAGAAGGCAGGACCATAGAGATTACCCAGACAGGGGACAAAGGAAAAGAGGAATGGAAAAGTGTGAAAGAACCTGTGTGAACTACAGGGTAACATTCACAGAAACAACCTGCACATTATTGGAGTCCCGGAAGGAGAAGAGAGGTGTTTCAATAGCAAAGAAATCAGTTTGCAATTTGGTAGGTAATGTCACTCTTGAGCTGCGATTGCCCCCTTCCAGCACTTGAGGCTCTGGCTGCCTGTCGCCGGAGGGGGATGGTCTGCAGCCAGCTATTTCCGATCTGTCCTTATGTTCGAGCGTTCCGCGTGTTGGCTATCCCACAGTCTGGTTTGCTAGATCAAGAAAGTTCTTTCTAGCCACGCGTGGACCCAATTCTGGCCCGGTTACACCCCGATTCTCGAGAAAAGCCCTGCAGCCTACGTCTCGCGCGGCNCAACAAACTGATATTTCAGTAGCTGCGAGAAGACACTCATTGTCTAGAAAAGAGTGTTTCTCCATCTGAGGGCCTGTGTAGTTTCTGGGGAGGAGATATCTGTGGCTGCACCTGTGATACTATTTGTGGACATTTGGGAACAGGAGTCAAGTCAGCTAAGAGCAGACTTGGGTTGTGAGTGAGGATTCAGATTTTTCCTGTTTCCAGTCTCCCTCTTATTGTGAATTTGCATCTATCACCTGTGAAAGGAGAACATTTAGATTCCTTTTTATGATTCTTACCATTGTTGGGCATCTCCTTGGTATTGTGTTGCCTGGAAGCAGGTCTCTGGTGATGCAAGATTTCCACAGGTACTTAGTCCCAGGAGATCACATGAACTGGATCTGAGAGGACAGCTGGTATCATTCCTCACTGGAACTCATGTGAAATAGCCTGAGCCTCCCTCCCCACACCTGGGTCCCAGGGATGCTTTGTCATAAGCCCTTGCTCGACTCCCTTCCACCAGATGGTTCCATCCCGTTCTTGTGTCTCAGTTCTTTTTTTTTTTTTTTNTCAGAAGTTGTTTTGTGGAATTTACTCAGCGTTGAAATGTTCTTTTGATGAAGTAGTGAGGGAGAAAGTGTTCTCCCCCTCCTATTCCTCCGCCATCTTTTTTTGTCTCCTGTGTCTCAGTTCTAATCAAACTTATCTTTCCTATTTCAGGCTCTTGTCTGAAGTTCTCCAGAGAGGCTGCTGATCCTGGGGAAGGAGAAGAGAGCCTCTGGCTGCTCCAGGAGAAGAAAGGGGAGGCTGGGTATGATGATGTTGAACTCAGTGCCCTGGGAACATCCCTAGTGACTTTTTTGTGATGCTGTATTAAATATGAGATGAATCCTCAGATATTCTAATTACCTGTATTTCATTAGAGTAGTGCTGACCTGTAATTGTGTCATATGAAAATTGCTCAAAATGAAATATTCTGAATGAATTAACTTTTTGCTGTGCTGTTCATTTAGCAAGTTCCATGTCAAATGCTTTTTGAAGATTGGTCCTCACATGCCATCTTCCTCAAAGGAAATGCAAGATGAGTGAGCTGACCTGCTTTCTCACCTATCTTAGAGGCTAATGAGGGCATGCTCACAAGTGCTCCAGGTCACTCTTATTTAGAAAAGGATGTAAACTTGGTCTACATTCACACACCCCTTCCTAACAAGATGAACTCATGGGGGAAAAAAAAGTTCTAAACATCTCTGAGTTTGTAACTTGTTCTTGAACCCCAGATTGGGTGTGAGTTTCAAAATGGAGGGTTGTCTGGTGGGCAAGAATGGATACAGCTTTCCTTATCCTGCCATAATATTCACAGGCCAATTGAAAATCTAACTATACATAACTACCTCTTCCTTTTTCATCTCATTTATTCCTTTACAGACACCTCTTTGCTCATCTCCCATGTCTATCTGATTATCCAATGGTTGTCTGGTGGGCAAGAATGGATACAGCTTTCCTTATCCTGCCATAATATTCACAGGCCAATTGAAAATCTAACTATACATAACTACCTCTTCCTTTTTCATCTCATTTATTCCTTTACAGACACCTCTTTGCTCATCTCCCATGTCTATCTGATTATCCAATCCTTATAAATCCATTCTTTCTTCTCCATCTCTTCCTACTGTTTCTTCAGGATGCTGCTATTTCTTGTCTCTCCAAGGATCTCTCCTTATAAGTGAATTATATCAGTTCATATATATCTTCAAGTTGATGGAAGGCAAATTGGTACTCACCCACACCCTGTATTCAGGTGGGACAAGAGGGCAAGAAAGTGGAGACCTAGGCAGAGGGGATCCAGAAGAATGGATGTAGATAGAAAGATCAGGAACATTTGGCTATTTATGTTTCAGAGATATGGATGGAGGCATCTGACATGACTGATCTCTTAGAGGAAGAATTTCAGACCAAGGGGCTTCTTTGAAAACATCTATTTTTTTCAGATGTTTCAAGATTGCTTTAACCTGGTTACTACTGAAAATGTAATTGTGATCCTGCTGTGACTCCTCAGAGTAGAGAGAGCTGTCATGAAGAAGTGGCAAAGTAAAGACTACATTTAAACAGCACTACCCCTGCATCCCCCCTCTGCACCACTACCCCCCAGCCAATTCCACTGTAGACATGTGGGGAAGCTGCTGAACTAATATAAAACCTGAGAGTGCTGGCCTGATTGTGAGCTGGACCCACCCAGTTACTTGGTTGATGACTCTGGACGGTTTCTAGGGCTCCAACCTACACTCACGCTTGCACTCTTCATAGTTCAAGGCTGTGCTTGGGGATGAGAAGATGCACAGGGCTTCTTCCAGGACAGCTCACATGGCTATTCACTTGGGAAGTGATGAAATAGATGACATATGATGAAATAAGGCACACATGCCAGTGAACTCCAAGAAAACACAGATAAATGATTAAATGATTAAATTCAGGAAGACAACATATGAAGAAAATAAGATTTAAAAAATTATCATCATCATTATTATTGTTTTTAATTTTTGGTTGCACTGAGTCTTTGTTGCTGCACATGGGCTTTCTCTAAATGCAGCAAGCAGGCTCTACTCTTCTTTGTGTAGAGGTTTCTCTATGCGAGGGCTTCTTTTATTGTGAACAAGTTCTAGGCACCCAGGCTTCAGGGGTTGCAGCATCTCCACCTACTTGTTATTTACAGGTCCTAGATCTCAGGCTCAGTAACTGTTGAGCTAGGGTGTTACTTTACAGAATATATTCAGATTTTTCTTTTAACAGAGATAGAAATCATAAAAAAGGAGGTAAACAGGGAGTTTGCTGATGGTTTTGTGGTTAGCATTCGATGCATTTGCTGCTGTGGTCTGGATTCAACGCCAGTAGGGAACTCAGATTCCTCAAGCTTTGCAGTGAGGCAAAGAGAATAAAAGAAGGAACAAAACAGAAAAATGAACCAAACAGAAATTCAGTTGCTTAAGATTCAGTTTAGTTCAGTGGTTCAGTCGTGTCCAACTCTTTGCGACCCCATGGACTGTAGCACACAAGGCTTCCCTGTTCATCACCAACGCCTAGAGGTTGCCAAAACTCATGTCCTTTGAGTTGGTGATGCCATCATCCAACCGTTTCATCCCCTGTCATCCCCTTCTCCTCCTGCCCTCAATCTTTCACAGCATTAGGGTCTTTCCTAATGAGTCAATTGTTCGCATCAGGTTGTCAGAATATTGGAGTTTTAGCTTTAGCATCAGTCCTTCCAGTGAATATTCAGAACTGATTTCCTTTAGGATAGACTGGTTGGATCAGTTGCTTAAGGTTACAATGAATGAAATGCAACAAAATGAAAGATGCTGCCTAGAGCATCAACAACAGCAGAAGACTCTGTAACTTAGAAGGCAGGACCATCGAGATTACCCAGCCAGGGGACAAAGGAAAAGAGGAATGAAAAAGTGTGAAAGAATCTGTGTGAACTACGGGATAACATTCACAGAAACAACCTGCACGTTATTGGAGTCCTGGAAGGAGAAGAGAGGGAGAAAGGGACAGAGATTGTACTTCAAGAAATAATACCAGAAAAGTTCCAAATCTGATGAGATTTAGACATCCAAGTCCATGTTGCTAATAGGTCACTCCTCAGAGTTCATTCAAAATGATCATCCCCAAGACACATTACTTGTAATCAAGAAAAAGAGAGAATTTTATAAGTAGCAATAGAAAAGTAAATGCTCACAAAAATGAAATTCCCTTAAAAATATCAGTGGACTTCTTAGTAGAAACCTGACAGTCCAGGAGAGAAAGGATGATATATTCAATCTTATGAAAGAAAAAAAAACAAAACCTACCAACCAAGAATAATTTTCTCAGGAAGGTTGTCTTTCATAAATGAAGACGATATAGACTTTCTCGATATAAAGTTAAATCATGAATATCCTGTTGAGGAAAATAACAGTTGAGGAATTCACCAACATTAGGCTTGTCTTATAAGATTGCTGAGGGCAATTCTTCAAACTAAATGAAGGATGCTAATTTTTATATGAAAGAAGTAGAAATAGGCAGCAGACTTGTG
>SJYD01055731.1:7747-21629 GCA_006408635.1 Nanger granti
TTTTTCTTGATGAGTCTGGCTAAAAGCTTGTCAATTTTCTTTATCTTCTCAGAGAACCAGCTTTTAGTTTGAGTCATCTTTACTGTTGTTTCTTTCTTTTTCATATTTCTGCTCAGATCTTTATGATTTCTTTCCTTCTACTAATTTTGGTTCCTTCTTTTTTGTTTTTGTTGTTCTTTTTCCAGTTGTTTTAGGTGGAAAGTTAGCCTTTCTATTTGATGTTTTTTCTTCTTTCTTAAGGTAGGATTGTATTGCTATACACTTCCCTCTTAGAGCTGCTTTTGCTGAATCCCATAGGGTTTGAGTTGTCGTGTTTCCATTGTCACTTGTTTCTGGAAATTTTTAAATTTCCGTTTTGATTTCTTCAGTAACCTCTTCGTTGTTTATAAAGGTGTTGTTTCATCTCCATGTGTTTGTGTCTCTTACACTTTTTTCTTGTAATTGATATATAGTGTCATTGCATCATGGTTGCAGAAGATGCTTGATCCGATTTCAGTTTCCTTCAATTTCCTGAGGTTTGATTTGTGACCCAAGATGAGGTCTATCCTGGAGCATGTTCCATGTGCCCTTGAGAAGAAGGTGTATTCGTCTGCGTTTGGATGGCATGTCCTGAAGATATCAATGAGGTCCATCTCATCTAATGTATCGTTTAAGACTTGTGTTTCCTTACTGATTTTCTGTGTTCGTGATCTGTCCATTGGTGTGAGTGGGGTGTTAAAGTCTCCTCCTAATATTGCATTATTGTCCATTTCTCCTTTTATGTCTGTTACTGTTTGTTCTGGGTATTGAAGTGCTCTTGTATTGGGTGTATAGACATTTACAATTGTTACGTCTTCCTCTTGGATTGATCCCTTGATCGTTACGTAGCGTCCTTCCTTATCTCTTGTCATCTTTTTGTGTATTTTAAGGTCTATTTTGTCTGATATGTACTCCAGCTTTCTTTTGCATCCCATTTGCATGGAATACATTTTCCCATCCTCTCACTTTCAGTCTACGTGTGTCTTGAGGTCTCCAGTGGGTTTCTTGTAGACAGCATACATATGGTTTTGTTTTTGTATCCATTCAGCCCGTCTGTGTCTTTTGGTTGGAGCATTTAATCCATTTACATTGAAATCAATTATTGATTATGCTCCTATTTCCATTTTCTTAATTGTTTGGGGTTGACTTTGTAGATCTTTTCTCTTCTGTTGTATTTCTTGACTATATCTATGACCAAATTGTATAGATATACCATGGTCCATCTGTCTACATGAGCACAATGCAACCCTCTGTCTTTCTGCCCTTTGTATTTTTTTTTTCATTTTATTTGTCTGTAGCTGAAATAAAAACCTAATATGCCATCGTCCAGAGACCTATGAACTGGCATGGTGTTTACTCGCATTGTTTTAGCTATCTCAAAAAAACTCTCAATTCTAGGTTTTCTGCTCAGATACGAAGCATGCTTTCCTTTCATGTTATTCAGCAAGGCAGGGAGGTGAACCCGACTCTTCACTTAATAAGATTGAGCAAGGAGGCCCACTGAGGGTATATTTCCGTCACTTTGAATGCATCAACAACTGCGAACAACTCTCCATTACTTTTTATATCAAGTAAGCCCAGTCTGCCTAAACTGAGAATAACGAGACTGTTGACTTCCGACATGGAGTGCGAGTCTCCAGTGTGCGAGAAAGGTGTGAGTCACAATTTACTTCTCTTCAGAGATAAATGCAGTAACAAAGATGCTGCTGTGTGTTGGTGAAAAGCAAGTAAAGAGGCTGAACAACACTACAAAGATTTTCCTTCTTAGATTACAGGGGACTGGAACACCATTTACATTGCTGCGGATAACAAGGAGAAGACTGAGCAAGGAGGCCCACTGAGGGTATATTTCCGTCACTTTGAATGCATCAACAACTGCCAACAACTCTCCATTACTTTTTATATCAAGTAAGCCCAGTCTGCCTAAACTGAGAATAACGAGACTGTTGACTTCCGACATGGAGTGCGAGTCTCCAGTGTGCGAGAAAGGTGTGAGTCACGGCTGTGAGGCTGTGAGCTGTGAGATCTGTTCATGGAAGGGTGAGCTCAAGCGCTGGTGAATGGATGGTGAGGAAGGAACATGGTGTGTGTTTGTTTTTCAGGGCTTACTTTAACTGCACCTTACTCACAATCGTGGCGACCAGAGATGGAGATGTCTTCAATGTAAACTGTGAGTATGTAAGCTCTGCCGAGGTGTGCCTCTTCTCAGGTTTGTTAGTCACGCAGTTGTGTCCAACTCTTTGCAACACCGTGGACTGCATCGCACCAGGCTTCCCTATCCTTCACTAGTGCCTGGAGCTTACTCAAACTCATGTCTTTTGGGTCATTGATCCCATCTAACAATCTTATCCTCTGTCATCGCCTTCTCCTGCAGCCCCCAATCTTTCTCAGCCACAGGGCTTTTTCCAGTTAGCTTGGAAAATTATTTTGGAATAATTTCCAAAATATTGGAACTCCATTTCAGCATCAGGCTTTCCAATGAATATTTCCTTCAGGAGTGACTGGTTTGATCTCCTTGCTTTCTAAGGGACTCTAGGAGTGGGTAGCCATTTCCTTCTCCAGAGGATCTTCCCCACCCAAGGATCAAACCTGCGTCTCCAGCATTGCAGGCAGATTCTTTACACCCTGAGCCACCACGGAAGGGCAAAATCACAGAATGTGTTCAGATCGATGGTCTTGACTCAATCCAAGACAACTAGATGTCTGGAATTGTGAACTATTTCTTCTACTCATTACAAAAGCAACCTTGGAAATGACACTTAATTGTTCAGGAATTAATTCTGCACCAGAAAATCAACAGAAGGTCCAGTTTGGAAGGTGCCATTGATAGCATCTGAGAAGAAGCCCTGGACATGGATTCCCCATGTTCCTCAGACATGGGGAAGTGTTTACAGCTACTTAAGAGTACAACAATCCTTTTAAAAAATTTCTCTCTCTGATTTGACATGCATGTGTGTGTGTGCAAAGTCATTCAGTCTTGCCCAACTTAAAGCGACCCCGTGGACTGTCATCTGCCAGGCTCCTCTGTCCATGGGATTCTTCAGGCAAGAATTCTGGCGTGGGTTGCCATTTCCTCCTCCAGGGGAATCTTCCCAGTCCAGCAATCAAATCCACATCTCTGGCATCTCCCGTGCTGGCAGGCAGATTGTTTACAGTGGAGCCCCCAAGAAGCCTTGCATTTAAGCTTACAAGATCAAATTTGGTTTAACTGAAAAACTTCTTTAAGTATTAAACGTTTATTAGCACGTTTAAGTAGTAGAAACTGGTTGATTTAAATCTCATCGATAAGGATGAGATTAGTAAAAATCACAGACAAATTTCACGCTAATCTTTACGTAATTTGAAAAGAAAAGGAGGACTGGCAAACGCTTCTATCTCTGTAGTTTAGTTCAGTTCAGTCTCTCAGTCGTGTCCGACTCTTTGTGACCCCATGAATCGCAGCACGCCAGGCCACCCTGTCCATCACCGACTCCCTGAGTTCGCTCAGACTCACATCCATCGAGTCAGTGATGCCATCCAGCCATCTCACCCTCGGTCGTCCCCTTCTGCTCCTGCCTCCAGTCCCTCCCAGCATCAGAGTCTTTTCCAGTGAGTCAACACTTTGCATCATGTGGCCAAAGTACTGGAGTTTCAGCTTCAGCATCATTCCTTCCAAAGAAATCCCGGGGCTGATCTCCTTCAGAATGGACTGGGTGGATCTCCTTGCAGTCCAAGGGACTCTCAAGAGTCTTCTCCAACACCACAGTTCAAAAGCATCAATTCCTCGGCACTCAGCCTTCTTCACAGTCCAACTCTCACATCCATACATGACCACTGGAAAAACCATAGCCTTGACTAGATGGACCTTAGTTGGCAAAGTAATGTCTCTGTTTTTCAATATGCTATCTACGTTGATCATAGCTTTCCTTCCAAGGAGTAAGTGTCTTTTAATTTCCTGGCTACAGTCACCATCTGCAGTGATTTTGGAGCCCCCAAAATAAAGTCTGACACTGTTTCCACTGTCTTCCCATCTATTTCCCATGAAGTGATGGGGCTGGATGCCATGATCTTCATTTTGTGAATGTTGAGCTTTAAGCCAACTTTTTCGCTTTCCTCTTTCACTTTCATCAAGAGGCTTTTTAGTTCCTCTTCACTTTCTGCCATAAGGGTGGTGTCATTTGCATATCTAAGGTTATTGATATTTCTCCTGGCAATCTTGATTCCAGCTTGTGTTTCTTCCAGTCCAGCGTTTCTCATGATGTACTCTGCATAGAAGTTAAATCAGCAAGGAGACAATATACAGACTTGACGTACTTATTTTCCTATTTGGAACAAGTCTGTTGTTCCATGTCCAGTTCTAAGTATTGCTTCCTGACCTGCATATAGGTTTCTCAAGAGGCAGGTCAGGTGGTCTGGTATTCCCATCTCTTTCAGAATTTTCACAGTTTATTGTGACCCACATTGTCAAAGGCTTTGGCATAGTCAGTGAAGCAGAAATAGATGTTTTTCTGGAACTCTCTTGCTTTTTCGATGATCCAGGGGATGTTGGCAATTTGATCTCTGGTTCCTCTGCCATTTCTAAAACCAGCTTGAACATCTGGAAGTTCATGGTTCACCTATTGCTGAAGCCTGGCTTGGAGAATTTTCAGCATTATTTACTAGCATGTGAGATGAGTGCAATTGTCTGGTAGTTTGAGCATTCTTTGGCATTGCCTTTCTTTGGGATTGTAATGAAACCTGACATTTTCCATTCCTGTGGCCACTGTTGAGTTTTCCAAATTTGCTGGCATATTGAGTGCAGCACTTTCACAGCATCATCTTTCAGGATTTGAAACAGCTCAACTGGAATTCCATCACCTCCACTAGCTTTGTTCATAGTGATGATTTCTAAGGCCCACTTGACTTCACATTCCAGGATGTCTGGCTCTAGGTGAGTGATAACACCATCGTGATTATCTTGGTCATGTGGAGATCTTTTTTGTACAGTTCTTTTGTGAATTCTTGCCACCTCTTCTTAATATCTTCTGCTTCGGTTAGGTCCATGCCATTTCTGTCCTTTATTGAGCCCATCTTGCATGAAATGTCCCCTTGGTATCTCTAATTTTCTTGAAGAGATCTCTAGTCTTTCCCATTCTGTTGTTTTCCTCTATTTCATCGCATTGATCAACGAGGAGGCTTTCTTGTCTCTCCTCGCTATTCTTTGAAACTCTTCAATCAATCGGGTATATGTTTCCTTTTCTCTTATACCTTTAACTTCTCTTTTTTTACCTCAGCTATTTGTAAGGCCTCCTCAGACAACCATTTTGCCTTTTTGCAATTCCTTTTCTTGGGGATGATCTTGGTTCCTGCCTCCTGTACAATGGCAAGAACCTAAATCCATCATTCTTCAGGCACTCTGCCTAACAGATCTAGCCTCTTGAATATATTTGTCACTCTCACTGTATAATTGTAAGGGGTGTGATTTAGGTCATACCTGAATGGTCTTGTGGTTTTCCCGAATTTCTTCCATTTCAGTCTGAATTTGGCAGTAAGGAGTTCATGATCTGAGCCACAGTCAGCTCCCAGTCTTGTTTTTGCTGACTCTATAGAGCTTCTTCAAAGAATCTAATGCATCTAGTTGTAGTATTGACCATCTGGTGATCTCCACGAGTCTTCTCTCTTATTGTTGCAAGAGAGGTTGGCTATGACCCATGTGTTCTCTTGGCAAAACTCTACTAGCCTTTGCCCTGCTTCATTATTCACTCTAAATCCAAATTTTCCTGTTACTCCAGGTATTTCTTTACTTCCTATTTTTGCATTCCAGTCCCCTATAATGAACAGGACATGTTTTTAGGGTGTTAGTTCTAGAAGGTCTTGTAGGTCTTCATAGAACTGCTCAACGTCAGCTTCTTCAACATTACTGATTGGGGCATAGAGTTGGATTACTGTGATACTGAATGGTTTGCCTTGGGAATGAGCAAAGTTCATTCTCTCATTTTTGAGACTGCATCCAAATACTGCATTCTGGACTCTTGTTGACTATGATGGCTACTCCATTTCTCCTAAGGGATTCCTGCCAACAGTAGTAGATGTAATGGTCATCTGAGTTAAATTATGAATTGATATGGTGTACATAAATTTGTAGAACTGCTTTTTAAATCATGACTGTACTTAAGAATTCGGTTCCACAATTACGGAAAATTTAACCGTCAGGTCTTAGAAGCTGGTATGAGGTCGCTGAAGTCCACCTCCTACTATTATAGTGAAAAGTAACTTTGCTATTGTTCACAGACTGTACAGTCTAGAAGAATGGAAGTTTTTGCTGTCTTGGCAAGAGGAGGAGTCTTCGGAGAAAGCTTTCCTAGTTCACTACCTGTCTTAACTGGTTCTAACAACACACTCCTAGAAACGTCAGTGAGAAAGATCACCATCAGAGGGTGACTAATGATAACTTGAGAAGAACAGGACATGTCCAGTTGGAAAGGAAAGTAGTAGATTGCATTGAGGTTTGAATTTTTTTTTTCTGTTACAGACATGGGTGAAAATTCTTTTGGAGTTAATCGTGTATCAGAAAACTCGATGCTACTCTACGCTGAAAACTTTGACGGAGTCAGGAAGACAAAAGTGACTCATGCCCTTGGTATGTACTGTAGCTTGTTCTATGGAAACCAGTCATGTCCATATCATCACTATTTTTATACAAAGGACAGAAGTTCATACCAACGTTATATTTTATTAAGCACACTGAAGCAGACGTGTTCACACGGGAGAACTGACTTCATGCGACATGAGTTAAAGCAGAGGAAAGATTGTCTACTAAGAAACTGAACAAATGTATCCACTGGCGATTCTATCATGTGGCTTTTAAAAATATTAGATACACTTGACCTGGAGGCGCAATGACATAGTCCAGGATGGTCCATGCATTTCTTCTCAAATATCCCATATTGGAGTTGCCAGACTCTGACACCACAGTGAACCAAAGTTTGAATTTTGAGTTTAGTGGACTCACAGTTCCCGATCATGAATGCATTTGTCTCCACCACAAATGCCTTGTTCTTTGTCACAACTGTTAAAATAAATCCTGAGACCTGAACTCAATGATCTCCAAATAACCACTCCTTCATATTGAACCCTTCAGAGGCATTTGGTCAGTCATGTCAATCACTCTGCCGTCCAGACAACCCCATGGGATCACTGCTAAGTCCCATTATTTTTTATGGTATTACATGTGCCTTGGGGGGTGGGGGTGGGGGTTGTGTCTGGTCTCGAAGAATGACAAAGGTGAGTTTTTCTTTCAGTAGCATGTGTGATGCAATTAGTGTGCCTGGCGAAAAGTTCAAAGCCTTTCTCCCCCATTGTTTGAATATGGTCATTCAGTCACTAAGTCCTGCCTGACTCTTTGCGGCCCCATGGACTGCAGTACACAAGGCTCCTCTGTCCTCCACTATCTCCCAGACTTTGCTCAAAATCATGTCCACTGAGTCCATGAGGCTGTCTCACCCCGCCACATTTGACTGGAGTGCATCAAAACCCCAGGGATGGAATTCTAGGATGTAGACAAAGTGGGCAGCAAGAGTTAGAGCTGGGAGGAATTCTCCATCTCAAGTCCCACCATGACCTTCTTGGCCGTACCATTAGAGACAGGTTGACTTGGGGCTGCTTAAGCTCGCAGGTGAGTGGTCTGTAGTTCTCTCAGTAGCTGTGAGAACTGGAATGTGGTAACATGTTAAGTATGGGGACTCCACCCCATGGACCCACCTAGAGGTGCACACTCTGGCACCTCTAGAAAATTCCTAGGTGAGCCGGGTCTAGGTGATGGGGGAGGGCAGTGACCACCGTTAGACTTACCTGATCAGTACAGGTAAGAGCCAGAGGACACTCTGTCACCTCGGAAGGATTCTAACGCACACCTTTTCTGCTCTATTTGCTGTAACATCCAGGCAAAGGAGACAGTTTGACTCAAGAAGATATTCAGGAGTATGAGCGCCTGAACACTGACAGGGAGGTTCCAAACGAAAATATAAATGATGCCACCAGAACAGGTAAAGCTCCGGAGGACAACAGGGACCAGAAACGAAAACACAGCACGAGGATTCTTGATTCCAATTTCGTATTTACTCATTCGTCTTTTATAAAGGCTGTTATGAAATAATTACTGGAAATAGAGGTATATCAATGGTCATTTCCCCGTTTTTCATTCTCTTTCACAGACAGCTGCCCTAAATAAGAACTGAGAACATCCATTGGGTGAGTAGAAACATGATACCTAACAGCGCTCAGTATTTTTTAGCAGGCTAAGAGGTTGTTTTTTTTTTTTTTTCTGGGACATACTGCTTTAAGAATGGGTTATAGATACAGTGGACTATTACTTTTCCATAACTAAGACTGAAATCATGCCGTTTCAAAGACGCGGACGGACCGAGAAATGATCATATTAACTGAAATACATCACAAAGAGGAAGTCAAATGTCATATGATATCCCTTACGTGTGGAACACAAAATATGATGCAAATACCTGCAAAACAGAAACTCTCAGACACAGGAAACAAGCTGATGGTTACCAAACAGAAGTGTGGGGGGAGGGGAGGGATACAATAGGCGTTTGGGGTTAAGAGAGGCCTACTACCAAACACAAAATAACCAACTAGAATGTCCTCTAGAGCACAGACATCTAGACTCCATGTCTTGAAATAACTTATAAAGAAAAAAAAAATCTAAAAAGGTATACATTTAGCTACATATGTGTGTAAGTGAGGGCTTCCCTGGAAGCTCAGTATAAAGAATCCCCCTGCCAATACAGGAGACGCAGATTCAGCCCCTTGTCGGGAAGATCCCCTAGAGAAGAAAGTGGCAACTCAGTCCTGTATCCTCGCCTGGAGAATCTCAGGGACAGAGGAGTCTGGTGGGCTACAGTTGATAGCAGACGAAAGAGTGGGAGACAACTTAGCGACTAAACAACAAGAAATGTATAAAGGGATCACTTGGCTGCATACTTGAAACCAACACAACATTGCAAATAGACGACATCTCAGTATCAATTCAGTTCAGTCTCTCAATCATGTTTGATTCTTCCCGGCCCCATGGACTGCAGCACGCCAGGCTTCCCTGTCCATCACCAACTCCAACAGCTTGCCCAGACTCACGTCCGCTGAGCTGGTGATGCCACCCAAACATCTCCTCCTCGATTCAATGAAAACAGATTTAGAAAAGAATAGTGCAACCAAACACTACACCTTGCCAGGCAACAAAGGCCGGGGCTCCCATAAGTGTTTGGATTTAAACGTGCAGACAATCACGCTGGTCTAGACTCCACAGTGAGGTGTTTGGAAGACAAAGGTGGAGACTCTGTGAAGCCCTGAGCTGTGAGATATGATGATCGCTGGGGAATCCCCCTGAGAATGAAAGACCCTGTAGCCACAACACATACATGATAACAAATAAGATTCCAGAAGATGTATGTGACACCCGTTACATCATATACGATCCCCTACATCTTGGACCTGTGAACATGTGACTTAGGAACTCTCAGATAAGAGTTGATACAGCGTTGCTCAGTTAGTTTCACCAGGCGGTAGTTCTAGGCAACCCCAGATGGGCACACACACAGAGGGACTTCTGTGAAATGGGCCTCGTCAGGAAATTTCTCCACTGCTTCCACTAACTAGCCGCTGCCTCCATTTTTTCTTCCATGCTCTGACCAATATCATGTTAATTCTACCAAACACAAAATAACCAATTAGAATGTCCTCTAGAGCACAGACATCTAGACTCCATGTCTTGAAATAACTTATAAAGAAAAAAAAAATCTAAAAAGGTATATATTTACCTACATATGTGTGTAAGTGAGGGCTTCCCTGGAAACTCGGTATAAAGAATCCCCCTGCCAATACAGGAGCTCAACAATGTTTTACATCTTTTTCATGTTTAAAGAAGAAAAGGAAGCAACACTATGAGGCGGATCATTATCCATAATGAGTCACAATCATCCATATGAAGACAAAAGGCCTTTTCCTCGAAATCATAAATTCAAGAATTTATGATCTTGGACCCATGGCTTTCTTTGCATGACTCTCCTCTGCTCTTGTTGATGTTACTGAATTTCTAAACTGATCAATAAACTGATCAATGCACAAATGTGTCAGTGAAGAAAGGTGCCATGTTTGCCATTACACGTAAATCCAAGGATGCAGGAAATTGAGTAAAGACCATGACAGGAGGGTAACTCTGTTTAGGACACATGGTGTGAATCCTGCAAGTGTCTTGGTGAGAAGAGAGAATAAATCACAGATGGTAGTTTTATATTTTAATAAAATATTGCCCAGGGCTTCCCTGGGGACTCGGGCTGTAAAGAATCCACCTGCAATGAGAGAGACCTGGGTTCGATCCCTGAGTCGGGAAGATCCCTTGGAGAAAGGAATGCCAACCCACTCCAGTATTCTTGCCTAAAGAATCCCATGGACAGAGGAGCCTGGTGGGCTATAATCCATGGGGTCACAAAGAGTCGGACACAACTGAGTGACTAACTTTGACATGAAGTTCCCACCAGATGTCAGTGAGTGATGGGACTGGTTAGTCAGACAAGTTCAAAACACCATTCTGTGTTTGGGGCTACAGTCCATGGGGTCACAAAACCCGAGCTCAGACATACACACATGTCAAGACAAAATGATCAGGGCTGTAATTTAGAGAAAGCTTCAACTGGTATACTCTCTCCACATCTCATCTACTTATAGTTCTTTCCTGAAAATGAGAGCTATCATTTCCCTTAGACTATGGTGAAAGTGAAAGTCACCGAGTTGTGTCCGACTCTTTGCAACCCTATGGAACCCTATATGGTCCATAGAATTCTCCAGGCCAGAATATTGGAGTGGATAGCCTTTCCGTTCTCTAGGCGATCTTCCCAACCCAGGGATCAAACTCAGGAATCCCACATTGTGGGGGAATCCTTTATTGTCTGAGCTACCAGGGAAACCCAAGAATACTGGAGTGGGTAGCCTATCCCTTCTCCAGCAGATCTTCCCCACCCAGGAATTGAACAAGGGTCTCCTGTATTGCAGGCAGATTCTTTCCCAACTGAGCTATCAAAGAAGCCCCTATAGATTATAATGCTGCTGCTGCTGCTAAGTCACTTCAGTCGTGTTCGACTCTGTGCGAACCCATAGACGGCAGCCCACTGGGCTTCCCCGTCCCTGAGAGTCTCCAAGCAAGATCACTGGAGTGGGTTGCCATTTCCTTCTCCAATCGACTGTAATGACTAGCCATTAAAGATGAGCAAGTAGCTGAAATCGGAGAAGTTTAAGTTGCAGGAAGACAGCGCAGACGCAAGGTGAAGAACTTGCCGCTATCGTGCACAAACCCCCAGGACTTACAGAATCCAGTTCGATTAGGAGACCACAGCAGAACGGCAAACACACACAGCCAGGACCTATTTTAGGTAGACAGAATTTCCACGTACCTGCTGGCAATGAACAACACACTTAGCATGCAGGAGACCCTTGTTTTCTTAACAAAAATTCACCCATGAGAAGGTCTACTGAGCAGTTTCATTGGACAAAAATCCGAAGCTTGTTATAGAACTTCTGGAAAGACTGAAAGAGGAACTTGGAAAATTCTCTCTTCCAACAACCAAGACAGCTATGAACAGCTATTTTAGAGTTCTGGAAATTACTTAAAGGTGTCTAACAAAAAGGGTTTCAGGGTGGCTCAGCTGGTAAAGAATCTGCCTCCAATGCTCCAGTGCAGGAGACATGGGTTTGGTCCCTGGGTTGGGAAGATCCCCTAGAGAAGGGAATGGCAACCTGCTCCAATGGGATGCCCAGAGCATCCCATGGACAGAGGAACCAGGTGGGCTACATTCTCTGTGGTGACAAGAGTAGATACGTGGATATGCTTAGGGTCCAAACAGCAGCAATCTTCAGTTCCAGGGTCCGGTCCTTCCCGTTTTCTGGAGGCTAGTTCTTGGAACAGTGACAGCGTTCATCCTGGCTACAGTCTAGCTAACTTCTCCACCTAGTGGAAGTTTCAGTAAACATAGCTCACAAGACATGGCCCAGAAAATTGTCTATAGTGCTTCAGGAAGAACTAAAGGGCCTTGATGCTATTTACTGACTAAACTATGACTATGTAGACTTGTTGGACTGTTTCCCTTTGTCTGCATGTTCTAACTTGTCTGATTAAACTGATTCTTTGGCCAAAGTTTTTTCACAGACCAAAGGCATGTGGAGGACGTCCTGCTCCGTTTCAATAAGATACCTGGGAAGGGGCTCTTGTCCACAAAGAGATGCCATACATTCTGATTAGAATCATGCAGTTCTGTTTATGTTAAGATTTCCAAAGGTCATGATCAAGCAGACTATGCGGTATTTGTAGCAGAGAAGTGAAGTGAAGTTGCTCAGTTGTGTCCAACTCTTTGCGACCCCATGGCCTGTAACCTATAACCTATCAGGCTCCTCTGTCCATGGGACTTTCTAGGCAATAGAACTGGAGTGTATTGCCATTTCCTTCTCCAGCGGATCTTCCCGACCCAGGGATTGAACCCAGGTCTCCGGCATTGTAGACAGATGCTTTACTGTCTGAGTCCTCAGGGAAGTCCTATAGCAGAGAGCAATGGCTCCCCACCCCAGTCCTCTTGCCTGGAAAATCCCACGGACGGAGGAACCTGTTGGAGCTGCAGTCCATGGGGTCGCTATGAGTTGAGCACGACTGAGTGACTTCACTTTCCCTTTTCACTTTCATTCGTTGGAGAAGGAAACGGCAACCCACGCCAGTGTTCTTGCCTGGAGAATCCCAGGGACGGGGGAGCCTGGTGGGCTGCCGTCTATGGGGTTGCACAGAGTTGGACACAACTGAAGCGACTTAGCAGCAGCAGCAGCAGCAAGGTGTTTGTAGAGAAATCTTAATCATAAAATCAAAGGGAAAAAAAAGGAAAAAAAGAATTCACGTACATCAGTCTTCCTTTGAAAATCCAAAATGACAATTTCTGCCTTTTCCTTTATTACACTGTTTATTTCTTTTCTATTGAATGCAGCTCATTGAATGGCTGGGTTTCAGTCTGGCATTTCTCAGGTCTCTAAGTGCCTGTTGATTCTCCTCTTGTGTCCCATGGATTTCATTTCCCTGCGGGCATCTCCCTCAGGTCTGTCAAATAATTCTGTATCAATTATATGTCTTATATATATATGTATACTATATATAATGCATTATAACTACAGTAAATTATATATAATAAATTATATACAAATTACATACTAATTACATTTAATTATATTAAAGCATCAAATACATTTCATGATTTGTAATTTCCTGTACAATCAGTTGGGGGGTCCTAACTCTTTAATAGGAGAAGGCAGTGGCACCCCACTCCAGTCCTCTTGCCTGGAAAATCCCAAGGGTGGAAGAGCCTGGTGGGCTGCCGTCCACGGGGTCGCGAAGAGTCGGACACGACTGAGTGACTTCACTTTCCCTTTTCACTTTCATGCACTGGAAAAGGAAATGGCAACCCACTCCAATGTTCTTGCCTGGAGAATCCCAGGGATGGGGGAGCCTGGTGGGCTGCCGTCTGTGGGGTCGCACAGAGTCAGACACGACTGAAGTGACTTAGCAGCAGCAGCAACTGTTTAATAAACATTTTTTAATTTAATAGGACTATAATTCCTAGGGTTACAGTGATGAGAATGGCGTGTCTGTGTGTTTCTGTGTCTTTATGTGTGTTTCTGTGTGTTTGTGTGTGTCTGCATGTCTGTGTGTGCGCGTGTGTCCATGTGTGTGTTTGTATGTGTGTCTGTGTCTCTCTGTGTGTGTACATGTGTCTGTGTTTGTATGTGTGTGTCTGTGTTTGTATGTGTGTGTCTGTGTGTTTGTGTGTGTTTCTATGAGTGTGTGTCTGTGTATCTGTGTGTATGC
>SJYD01055732.1:3826-38154 GCA_006408635.1 Nanger granti
TGGCACTTCAAGGGATAGTCACAGATCCCTGTGTCCTCTCGACGGGAAGACGGACACTGCTGCTGCAGCTCAGGAGGAAAGCAGCCGTGCACGTCACCAGGTGAGAGGAGTCCTGACACCCCTGTGGAGCCTCCAGGAGAACCCGAAGACCCATGATGGCACCGGCCATGAAAGCTAAGGCTCCAACATCAGCTACAGATGAGGACTGAGGACCCAGCATCGAGTAGGGAGGAATCAGGAGAGGCCTCTTGCAACTCACACAGAGACTGGCCTCTTCTGAAGCCACAGGTGCAGGTCCCTGAGGTCCACGTCGTAACTCGAGAGGACCTCGCCGAAACTTGAGGAAGAAAAAAAAAAGGGGGAGCTTGTGCCCTGTAGGCGGGCTGAGGCCCTTGTCTGCTGCAGCGTCTCAGGGGAAATCACCCCTTTCCCACTGAACCTCAAAAATGGCCTGCACACCCTTGCTGCGACCTATGAAATTCCCCGACCCACAAGTATCCTTCAAGAAGAACACCGGGGGTTATGCCATGATTAAAGAGGTGCCCCGTTTTCCACTGCTAAGCTCCATATGAGGATCCATTTCCATGCCCTGTTGGAAAAGGATTCCCGGCACTCCCCTCGCATCCCAAGAGGAGGTGCTCTTCCCAGAATAGTCGGGAAGAGTTTCAGGGGTCGTGACACAATTCCCCAAGATCCCCAAATGATTCAGTCCACTCCACACGAACTTGATTGTCCTGAGCTGCGTCGAATCTGCCCGAGGATCTATTCACGCCACGCTGGCACGTGTAACAGCCCAGTGGCACCTCGAAGGAAAGCCTAAATTCCTTGTATCCGCTCGAATGGGAAACCTGAAACTGCTGCTTCAGCTCGGGATGAAAAGAACCATGCATGTTTCCTCACGACATGAGAACTGACTCCCCAGTGGAGGCTCCAGGGGCACTCCAAGACCCATGGCAGCATGGATGATGACAGCTTAGGCTTCAGCCTCAGCTCCAGACGAGGACTGAGGACCCAGCACCGATTGAGAAGGCATTTCCAGAGGGCCCTGGCAACTTGCTCGGAGACTGGCCTCTGCTGCGGCCACAGGGCAGGTCCCTGAGGTTCACAAAGTAACTCGAGAGGACCACACCACAACTTGAGAAAATTTAGGATCTTCTCCCCTGCAGGCTTCTCAGGGAAAATCGTCTCTTCCCTCTTGAAACTCAAAAATGCCCTTCACATCTTTTCCTCGACCCATGAAGTTTTCCGATCCAAACATACTCCTCTAGAGGAACACCGACGGTTCTGCCGTGATTATCCCCTGCTCAGATCCAGATGAGTGTTCCTTACCCTGCTCCATCGGGAAAGGATTTCCGGTGCTCCTCTCACCTCCCAACAGGAGTCGCTGTCCCCAGGAGTGTCTAGAGGAATTCCAGGGGTTGTGCGACCATTTGCCAAGACCCCAAGTTTTATCAGTTCACTACAAATGAATCTTATTGCCCTGCACTGCCTCTATGATCACCCTGAGGATCGACTCACGCCACACTGGCACATGTGACAGCCCTGTGGCATCTCAGGGGCAAGCCACAGATCCCTGTGCCCACTCGAATGTGAAGCTTGATACTTCTGCTGCAGCTCGGATGGAAAGCGGCCGTGCACGTCTCCATGGGAGACGAGGCCTTACTCACCTGTGGAGGCTCCAAGGGATCCCCAAGACCCAGTCAGCACAGGCGAGGAAAGCTCAGGCTCTGGCCTCAGCAACAGATGAGGGCTGAGGACCTGGCATCGACTGGGGAGGAATTTCCAGAGAACCCTCGCAACTTGCACAGAGATTGGTTTCTCCTGAGGGCACAATAGCGGGTCCCTGAGGTCCTGAATTAACTCGAGTAGGCTCCACCCCAACTGGAAAAAAACCAGGAGCTTCTCCCCTGCAGGTTGGGTGAGATCTTCGTCCAGTGTGGCGTCTCGGGGGAAAACACCCCTTTTCTATTGAACCTGGAAAACGACACTCAAACCCTTGCTGCGATCCATGAAGTTCCCCAACACAACCTTCCTCACCCGAGAGGAACACTGAAGGTCCGCATTGACTCAGGAGGAGCTCGGGTTTTCCCTACTCATCTCCAGATGAGCGTCCCTTTCCCTGAACCATTGGGAAAGTAATCACAGTGCTCGGCATCCCAAGAGAGTGCATTCTCCGCAGGAGAGTCAGGAGGTACTCTAGGGTTCGTGCCACCATCTCCAAGACTCCCAAATGTCTCCGTCTACTCCAGATGAACCTGATATTCCTGCACTGCCTCGACTGTCACACTGAGAATTGACTCACGTCATGCTAGCGCGTGTGACAACCCTGTGGCACCTCGAGAGAAAGCTTCAGATCCCTGTGTCCACTTGATGGGAAGACTGACACTGCTGCTGCAACTCGGTAGGAAAGCGGACATGCACATCTCCACACAAGACGAGGCCTGTATCCCCTGTGCAGTTTTCAGAGGAACCCCAAGTCCCATATCAGCAATGGCGAGGAAAACTCAGGCTCTGATCTCAGATCCAGATGATGACTGAGGACCTGGCATCAACTGTGGTGTAATCATCAGATGCTCCTCGCAACTCGAGCGGGGACTGTCCTCTTGTGAGGCCACAGGTCGGGTCCATAAGGTCCCTGTCATAACACGAGAGACCCCGACACAACTCCAAAAAAACCAGGAGGTTCTCACCTGCAGGTGTGTTTAAGCTGCGGTACCCTACAGCGTCTCAGGGGGAAATCACCCCTTCCGTCTTGAACCTCCAAGGAATTCTTCACACCCTTGCTGCGAGACACAGGGTTCCAAGACATACCAGACCCCACATGAGAGGAACACCGAAGATTCCATAATACTCAAGAGCAGCCCCGTTTTCCCCTGCTCAGCTACAGATAAGATTCCCTTTCCCTGCTTCCGAAGGAAAGGTTACCCAGCGCTCCCCATGCATCCCAGGAGAAGGTACTCACCCCAGTATAGTCGGGAGAAACTACAGGGGTCATGCCACCATTTCCAAAGATCTCCAATTGCCTCAGTCCATTCCAGATAAATCGGATTGCCCTACACTTCCTCGACTGTCACTGTAACGATTGACTCACGCCACGGTGGCATGTGTTAAAGCTTTGTGGCACCTCGAGGGAAAGGCACAGAACCCCGTGTTCCCTCGACAGGAACTCTGACACTGCTGTTACAGCTTGGGAGGAAAACAAACATGCACTGGCTCCCTGTGAGACGAGGCCTGACTCCCGTGTGGAGACACCAGGGGCACACCAAGACACATGTCAGCACGGGTGAGGAAACTCAAGCTCAGGCCTCAACTCCAGACGAGGACTGATGACCCAGCACCGACTGGGTAGGAACCCCGAGAGGGCCCTCGCAATTCGCACAAAGACTAGCCTCTCCTGAGGTCACAGAGCAGGTCCCTTGGGCCCTGATAAAACACGAAGGACCCTGCTGCAACTACAGAAAAACCAATAGCTTTTCCCCTGCAAATTCAATCAGGACCTTGTCCACTGCAGCGTCTCAGGGGAAATCACCCCTTCCTTCTTGGACCTAGAAAGGCTGAATCACACTCTTGCTGTGATCCACGAAGTTCCGCAACCCATACGACCCCACTCGAGAGGAACACCGAGGGTCAAGCCGCCAACTGGGAAGGAATACCGAGAGGACCCTAGCAACTCTCACAGAGAGTGGCCTCTCCTCAGGCCACAGGGGTGGTTTCCTGGGTCCACACTTGTTACTAGAGAGGACCCCGCCGCAACTCAGAAAAACCAAGAGGATCCCCAATTTCCCATGCTAAGCTTCAGATGAGGGTACCTTTCCCTGCTCTGAGGGGAAATGATTCCCAGCGCTCCCCTCGCATCCCAAGAGTAGGCACTTAACCAAGAAAAGGGTGGGGGGAATTCCAGGGGTTGTGCCACCATTTGCCAAGACCCCAATGCCTCAGTCCACTCCAGATAAACCTGATCGCCCTGCACTGCCTTGACTGTCACCAGAGGATCGACTCACACCACGCTGGCATTTTGACTGCCATGTGACAAATACAGGGCAAGACACAAATCCCTGTGTCCACTCAATGGGGAGCCTGACACTATGCTGCAGGTCGGGAGGAAAGTGGCCGTAAACGACTCCAGACGAGACGAGAATGGACTCCACTGTGGAGGCTCCAGGGAAACCCCAAGAACCATGTCAGCAGGAGCCAGGAAAGCTTAGGCTTTGGTCTCAGCTCCAGACGAGGACAGAGGATGTGACGCCAACTGACGCAGAATCCCCAGAGGACCATCGCAACTCACATGGAGACTGGCCTCTCCTGAGGCCACAAGGGCGGGTCTTTCATGTCCCTGAATTAATTTACGAGGACCCCTCCGCAATTTGGAAAACAAGCAGCTTCTCTCCTGCAGCAAGTGAGGCCCTTGTGATTCGTGGCCTCTTGGGGGAAATCATCCCTTTCCTTTTGGACCTCAAAAGGCTCCTTCACACACTTGCTATGCCCCACGAAGTTCCCCGAACCACCCTTCACTTCGAGAGGAACACCGAGGATCCTGCCATGACTCAAGAGGTGTCCCGAGTTCCTGTCCTCAGCTCCAGATGAGGGTCACTTTCCGTCCTATATCGGGAAACGATTCAACGTCCTTCCCTCGCATTCCAAGAGCAGGTGCTCTCCCGTGGAGTGTGAGGAAGAACTCCAGGCCTCGTTCCACCATTTCCCAAGTCCGCCAAAAGCTTCATTCCACTCCAGATGAACCTGGTTGCCCTGCGCCGCCTGGAATATCACCCCGAGGATCAACTCACGTCACTCTTGCACGTGTGACAGCACTATGGCACCTCAAGAGCAAGCCACAGTTCCCTGTGTCCGCTTGATGGGAAGCCTGACACTGCTTTTGAGGCTCAGGAGGAACTTTGGCTTACAAGTCTCTGCACAAGAAGAAGCCTCACACCCCTGTGGAGGCTCCAGGGAACCCCAAACTCAAGTCAGCATGGGCGAGGAAAGCTTGGACTCTGGCATCAGCTCCATAAGAAGACGGAGGACTCGGCATCGACTGGGTATGAATCCCTAGAGGCCTCTCACAACTCTCACCCAGACTGGCCTCACCTGAGACCACATGGATGGGTCCCTGGGGTCCGATTCAACTCAATAGGATCCCACCGAAACACAAGAAAAACCAAGAGCGTCTTCCCTGCATGCAGGTTGAAGCCCTTTTCCACTGCGGCGTCTCTGGGGAAATCATCCCTTCCCTCTTTGACCTAGAAAGGCTCCTTCACACCCTTGCTGTGACCCACGAAGTTCCCTGTCCCACCCGTCCCCACTCAAGAGGAACACAGAGAGTTTTGCCGTGAATCATGGCAGCCCCGTTTTACCCTGCTTATCTCCAGATGAGATTCCCTTTCCTTGCTTTGCTGAGAAAGGTTTCCCTCACATCCCTTGCATCTGAAGGTAGCACTCGAACCAGGAAACTCGGTCAGAACTCCATGGGTCGTACCACCATTCCCCAAAACCCCCAAATGCCTCAGTCCACTCCACATGAACCTGAATGCCCTGAACTGACTCGACTCTCACCCCTATGATGGATTCAAGCCTAGCTGGCAAGTGTGACAGCCCTGCGGCACGTTGGGGGCAAGTCACAGATCCCAGTGTCCGCTCGACACGGAGACTGACACTGCTGCTGCAGCTTGAGAGGAAAGCGGCTGTACACGTTTCTTCACGAGACAAGGCCTGACTCCACTGTAGGGGCTCATGGGGAAACCCCAAACCCATGTCAGCATAGGTATGGAAAGTTCAGCGTCTGCCCTCCGATTTGACAAGGACTGAGGACCTGGCACAGCCTGGGGCAGGAATCCCCATAGGCCTTTCGGAACTTGCACAGAGAAAGGCCTCTACTGAGGCCACAGGTGCGGACCCCTGCGGTACAAGACATACCTAGAGGGGACCCCACCGCAACTCAGGAAAATCCAGGGGCTTCTACCCTGCAGGCAATGTGAGGCCCTCGACTGCTGCGTCGTCTCAGGGCAAATCACACCTTTACTCTTGGACGTTGAAAGGCTCCTGCACACGCTTGCTGTGACCCACAAAGTTCCCTGACCCACGTGCCAACACGAAAAATACAACGAGGCACCCGCTGCGACACAAGAGAAGCCCCCATTTCCCCTGCTCAGCTCCAGATGAGAGTCCATTTACCTGGTCTGTTAGGAAAGGATTCCCGGAGCTCCACTCGCATTCCCAGAGGAGGGGATTGCATCAGGAGACTCGGGAGGAACACAAGTGTTCGTTCCACCATTCCCCAAGACTCTCAAATGCCTCGTCCACTCCAGATGAAACTAACAGCCCTGCACCGCCTCAAAGTCACCCCGAAGATCGACTCACTCCTCGCTGGCAAGTGTGTCAGACTCGCGCTAGACGGAGTGCAAGCCACAGATCCCAGTGTCCACTTGAAGGAGAGCCTGACATTGTTGCTGCAGCTCGGGGGGAATGTGATGGTGCACGTCTCAGCGTGAGGCGTGGCCTGACACCCTTGTGGGGGCTCCAGTGGAACCCCAAGTCGCATGTCAGCATGGGCGAAGAAAGCTTAGACTCCGGCCTCAGCTACAGACGAGGGCTGAGTACTCGGCACAGACTGGGGAGGAATCCCCAGAGGCCCCTCGATATTTGTACAGAGACTGGAATTTACTGCATCCACAGGGGCAGTCCCTGGGGTCCCCACCGTAACTTGAGAGGACCCCACCACTACTGGAGAAAAACCAGGAGCTTCTCCCCAGAGGCGGTGTGAGGCCCTTGTCCTTTTAGGTATCTCGGGTTAAATCACCCATTCCCTCTTGAATCTGGAAAGGATCCTTCACACCCTTGCTGGGACTCACGTATTTCCCGACTCACTTGTACCCACTTGAGAAAAACACCGAGGGTACCACCATGACTCAAGAGGAGCCTCATTTTCCCTTTCTCACCTTCAGATGAGGGTCCCTTTCACTGCTACATCAGGAAAGGATTCCCGGCGGTGCCCACGCATCCCAACAGGAGGTGCTTGCTACAGGGGAGTCGGAAGACACACCAGGGTTCGTGCCACCATTCCCCAATACCCCAGAATGCCTCGTTCACTCCAGGTGAACATGAGTGTCCAGCACTGCCCCGATTGTCACACTGAGGTTCGACTCACACCACGCTGGAACGTGTGACAGCCTTGGGGTACCTTAAAGGCAAGACACAGTTCCCTGTGTCTGCTAGAAGGTGAGACTGACAGTGCTGCTCCCACTTGGGAGGAAAGCGGCCATACACGTCTCCATGTAAGATGAGGCCCGACACCCCTGTGTGTTCTCCACGGGAATCCACAGACCCATGTCAGCACAGGAAAGGAAAGGTCAGGGTCTGGCCTCAGCTCAGGAGGAGGATTGCCAATTTACGCCTATTAGAAACAAATTCCTAGAGGCACCTCGCACGGTTACTGGCATCTCTGGAGGCCACAGGGGCAGATCTCATTCGTCCCTGTCATAACTCGAGAGGACCCCTCCACAACTCGAGAAAAACCAGGAGCTCTTCCCCTGCAGGAGATTCAGGCCTTTGTCTGCTATGGCGCCTTGGGGGAAGTCACCCCTTCCCTCTTGGACCTCGAAAGACTCCTTCACACTCTTGCTGTGACCCACGAAATTCCCCGACCTACCCATCCCCACTCGAGAGGAACACTGAGGATCCCGCCGCGACTCAGAAGGAGCCCCGTTTTCCACTGTTCTGCTCCAGATGAGGGTCCCTTATCCTGCTCCGTCAGGAAAGGATTCCTGGCGCTCCCCTCGCATCCCAAGAGGATGAGCTTGCACCAGAAGTATCGGCTGGAACACCAGGGATCGTGCCACCATTTCCCAAGACTCCTGAATGCCCCGTCCACTCCAGATGACCTTGCCTGCCCTGCACTGCTTCGCCTGTCGTGCGGACGATCGACTCACACTACACTGGCATGTGTGACATCTCTGGGGTACCTCGAGACAAGCCACAGATCCCTGTGTCCACTCTACGGGGAGCCTATCATTGCTGTTGCAGCTCACTTTGCAAGCAGCTGTGCATGTCGCCTTGCGAGATGAAGCCTGATCCCCTGTGGGTTCTCTAGGGGAACCCACAGACACATATAATCACAGGCAACCAAAGCTCAGGCACCCCCCTCAGATCCAGACTAGGACTGAAGACCCAACACCGTATTGCAAGGGATATCCAGAGGCCCCTCGATACTCGCACGGAGACTGGCCTCTCCTGAGGACACAGCGGCAGGCCTCAGGGGTCCCTGTTGTAACTCGAGAGGAAACAGCCACAAATCGAAAAAAAAAACAGGAGCTTCTACCCTGAGGGTGGGGTGAAATCCTTGTACACTGCGGCCTCTAGGGTGAAATCATACCTTCCCTCTTAGACCTTGAAAGACTCCATTACACCCTTGCTCTGACACACGAATTTCCCCTACATACACATTTCCACTCAAGAGAAATACCAAGGATCCCGCCACGACTCAAGATGAGCCCCGTTTTCCCCTTCTGAGCTCCAGATTATGGCCCGTTTCCCTGCTATGTCGAGAAAGGATTCCAGGCGCTACCCTCGCATACCAAGAAAAGGGAATCGCGCCAGTAGTGTTGAGAGGAACACCAGGGGTCATGCCACCATTCCCTAAGACCTCAAATACCTCCTTCATTCCAGATGAATCTGACTGCCCTTCACTGCCTCAACTGATCCCAAGAATGAACTCACATCACGATGCACGTGTAACAGCACTCTGGTACCCTGAGGGCAAGAAACAGATCCCTGTGTCCTCTCGACGGGGAGCCTGACACTGTTGCTGCATCTCGGGACGAAAGCGGCCGTATATGTCTCCACGCGAGATGAAGCCTGACTCCCATGTGGGGGCTCCACTGGCAACCCAAGACACATGTTAGCACGGGCGAGGAAAGCTCAGTCTCCCGCCTCAACTCCAGAATAGGACTGAGGAGGTGCCGTCGACGGGGGGGATTACCAGAGGCCCCTCGCAACTCCCACACAGACTGACCTCTGGTGAGACAACAAGGGCGGGTCCCTGGGGCCTCTGTCTTAAATCGAGAGGATCCTGCCTAAACTCGAGAAAAACTAGGAGCTTCTCCCGTGCAGGCGTGTTGAACATCTTATGCGCCGGGGCGTATCAGGGGAAATCACCCCTTCCCTTTTAGACCTCGAAAATCTGATTCACACCTTTTCTGTGAGCCACGATTTTCCCCGACGCAACAGTTCCTCCTAGAGAGGAACACAGAGGGTCCAACCGCGAATCAAGAGGTGCCCCGTTTTTCCTTGGTCAGCTCCAAATGAGGGTCCATTTCCCTGCTGCGAAGGGAAAGGATTCCCGTCGCTGCCCTTGTATCCCAAGAGGATGAGCTCGCACCAGAAGAGTTCGGAGGAACACCGGGGATCGTGCCACCATTCCCCAAGACCCCCAAATGCCTCATCCACTCTAGATGAACCTGACTGCCTTGCACTGCTTCGACTGTGACCGCAAAATTTGACTCTTGACACGCTGGCACGTGTGACAGCCCTGGGTTACTTCGAGGGTAAGAAACAGATCCCTACGTCCGATTGACGGAGAGCCTGACACAGCTGCTGCAGCTAGGGAGGAAAACAAACATGCACTGGCTCCCTGTGAGACGAGGCCTGACTCCCGTGTGAATACTCCAGGTGAACACCGAGACACGAGGAAACACAGACTCAGGCCTCAACTCCAGACGAGGACTGATGACCCAGCACCCACTGGGTAAGAACCCCCAGAGGGCCCTCGCAATTCGCACAAAGACTAGCCTCTCCTGAAGCCACAGAGCAGGTCCCTGGGGGCCTGATAAAACACGAAAGACCCTGCTGCAACTAGAGAAAAACCAACAGCTTTTCCCCTGCAAGTTCAGTCAGGGCCTTGTCCACTGCAGCGTCTCAGGGGAAATCACCCCTTCCTTCTTGGACCTAGAAAGGCTGATTCACACTGTTGTTGTGACCCACGAAGTTCCCCAACCCATTAAACCCCACTCGAGAGGAACACCGAGGGTCCCGCCGCCAACTGGGAAAGAATCCCGAGAGGACCCTCGAAACACCCACAGAGACTGGCCTTTCCTCAGGCCACAGGGGTGGTTTCCTGGGTCCACACTTGTTACTAGAGAGGACCCCGCCGCAACTCAGAAAAACCAAGACGATCCCCGATTTCCCCTGCTAAGCTTCAGATGAGGATACCTTTCCCTGCTCTGTGGGGAAATGATTCCCAGCGCTCCCCTCGCATCCCCAGAATAGGAACTTAATCAAGGAAAGGGGGGGGAACTCCAGGGGTCGTGCCACAATTTGCCAAGACCCCCAAATGCCTCAGTCCACTCCAAGTAAAACTGATTGCCCTGCACTGCCTCGACTGTCACCATAGGATCGACTCACACCACGCTGGCATATTTGACTGCCCCGTGACAAATACAGGGCAAGACACAAATCCCTGTGTCCACTCAATGGGGGGCCTACATTGATTCTGCAGCTCGGGAGGAAATTGGCCGTAAACGTCTCCACACGAGACGAGACCTGAGTCCACTGTGGAGGCTTCAGGGAAACCTCAAAACCCATGTCAGCACGGGACAGGAAAGCTCAGGCTCTGGCCTCAGCTCCAGACGAGTACAGAGGATGCGACGCCAACTGATGCAGAATCCCCAGAGGACCATCGCAACACACATGGAGACTGGCCTCTCCTGAGGCCACAGGGGCGGGTCCCTGGGGTCCTCTTGAACTCAAAAGGATCCCGCCGAAACACAAGAAAAACCAAGAGCGTCTTCCTTGCATGCAGATTGAGGCCCTTTTCCACTGCGGAATCTCTGGGGAAATCACCCCTCCCCTCTTTGACCTCGAAAGGCTCCTTCACACCCTTTCTGTGACCCACGAAAATCCCTGACCCACTCGTCCCCACTCAAGAGGAACACCGAGGGTTTTGCTGTGACTCAAGGTTGTCCCGATTTGCCCTGCTTATCTCCAGATGAGATTCCCTTTCCTTGCTTTACTGAGAAAGGTTTCCCTCACTTCTCTTGCATCTGAAGGTGGCACTCAAACCAGGAAACTCGATCAGAACTCCATGGGTGGTATCACCTTTCCCCAAGACCCCCAATGCCTCAGTCCACTCCAGATGAACCTGAATGCCCTGAACTGACTCGACTCTCACTCCTAGGATCAACTCAAGCCTAGCTGGCAAGTGTGACAGCCCTGTGGCACGTTGGGGGCAAGCCACAATTCCCAGTGTCCGTTCGACAGGGAGACTGACACTGCTGCTGTAGCTTGAGAGGAAAGCGGCCGTACACATCTCCCCACAAAACAAGGCCTGACTCCACTGTAGACGCTCCAGGAGTACCCAAAAACTCATGTCAGCATGGGTATGGAAAGTTCAGCATCTGGCCTCCGATTTAGACAAGGACTGAGGACCTTGCACTGCCTGGGGCAGGAATCCCCATAGTCCCCTCGGAACTTGCACATAGATAGGCCTCTCCTGAGGGCACAGGGACGGATCCCTTCGTTACAAGACATACATCGAGGGGACCCCACCACAACTCGAGAAAAACCAGGGGCTTCTACCCTGCAGGCAATGTGAAGCCCTAGACTGCAGCGTCGTCTCAGGGCAAATCACAGCTTTACTCTTAGACGCTGAAAGGTTCCTTCACACGCTTGCTGTGACCCAAAAAGTTCCCTGACCCACGTGCCAACACGAAAAATACAGCGAGGCACCCGCTGCAACACAAGAGGAGCCCCCATTTCCCCTGCTCAAATCCAGATGAGGGTCCTTTTCCCTGGTCCATCAGGAAAGGCTTCCCGGCGCTCCCCTCGTATTCCCGGAGGAGGGGATTGTAACAGGAGACTTGGGAGGAACACCAGAGATCGTTCCACCATTCCCCAAGACTCTCAAATGCCTCATTCACTCCAGATGAAACTGACAGCCCTACACCACCTCGACTGTCACCCCGAAGATCGACTCACTCCTCGCTGGCAAATGTGTCAGACCTGGGCTACACTGAGTGCAAGCCACAGATTCCTGTGTCCACTTGAAGGAGAGCCTGACATTGCTGCTGCAGCTCG
Organism: Nanger granti; assembly: GCA_006408635.1. NCBI lineage: Eukaryota > Metazoa > Chordata > Mammalia > Artiodactyla > Bovidae > Nanger > Nanger granti. The sequence continues at coordinate 15,890 of SJYD01055732.1, forward strand.
GGAGGAATGTGGTGGTGCACGTCTCAAAGTGAGACGTGATCTGACACACTTGTGGGGGCTCCAGGGGAACCGCAAGTCCCATGTATGCATGGGCGAAGAAAGCTCAGACTCCGGCGTCAGCTCCAGACGAGGGCCGAGTACTCGGCACAGATTGGGGAGGAATCCCCAGAGGCCCTTCGCTATTTGTACAGAGTCTCGAATCTACTGAGTATACATGGGTGGTCCCTGAGGTCCCCACCGTAACTTGATAGGACCCCGCCACTACTCGAGGAAAACCAGGAGCCTCTCCCCTGAGGCGGGGTGAGGCCCTTGTCCTCTTAGGTATCTCGGGTTAAATCACCCCTTCCCTCTTTAATCTGGAAATCCCCCTTCACACCGTTGCTGTGACTCCCGTATTTCCCGACCCACTTGTAGCCACTGACAAAAACACTGAGGGTACCACCATGACTCAAAAGGAGCCTCGTTTTCCCCTTCTCACATTCAGATGAGGGTCCCTTTCACTGCTTCATTAGGAAAGGATTCCCGACGGTTCGATAGGAAGTGCTTGCCACAGGGGAGTCGGAAGGCACACCAGGGGTCGTGCCACCACTCCCCAATACCACAGAATGCCTCGTCCACTCCAGATGAACATGAGTGTCCTGCAATGCCTCGATTGTCACACTGAGGTTCGACTCACACCACGCTGGAACGTGTGACAGCCCTGGGGTACCTTGAGGGCAAGACACAGTTTCCTGTGTCTGCTAGAAGGGGAGAGTGACACTTCTGCTGCCTCTTGGGAGGAAAGCGACCATACACGTCTCCATGTGAGATGAGGCCCGACACCCCTGTGTGTTCTCCACCGGAACCCACAGACCCATGTCAGTACAGGAAAGGAAAGGTCAGGGTCTGGCCTCAGCTCAGGAGTAGGACTGCCAACTTTATGCCTATTGGGAAGAAATCCCTAGAGGCCCCTCCCTCGGTTACTGACCTCTATGGAGGCCACAGCTGCAGATCTCAGTCGTCCCTTTCGTAACTCGAGAGGACCCATCCACAAATCGAGATAAACCAGAAGCTTCTCCCCTGCAGGAGAGTCAGGCCTTTGTCCGTTATGGTGCCTTGGGAGAAGTCACCCCTTCCCTCTTGGACCTCGAATGGCTCCTTTACAACCTTGCTGTGATCCACGAAATTCCCTTACCTACCCATCCCCACTCGAGAGAAACATCAAGGATCTCGCTGTGACTCAGAATGAGCCCCGTTTTCCACTGCTCTGCTCCAGATTAGGGTCCTTTATCCTGCTCCGTCAGGAAAGGGTTCTTGGCACTCCACTCGCATCCCAAGAGGATGAGCTTGCACCAGAAGTGTCGGGAGGAACATCAGGGATCGTGACACCATTTCCCAAGATTCCTGAATGCCCTGTCCACTCTTGATGATTTTGACTGCCCTGCACTGCTTCGAGTGTCATGCGAACAATTGACTCACACTACACTGGCACGTGTGACATCTCTGGGGTACCACGAGGCAAGTCACAGATCACTGTGTCCTCTCGACAGGGAGCCTGTCGTTGCTGTTGCAGCTCGCTTTGAAAGCAGCTGTGCATGTCGCCTTGCGAGATGAAGCCTGATCCCCTGTGGGTTCTCTAGGGGAACCCACAGCCCCATATAATCACAGGCAACCAAAGCTCAGACTCCGCGCTCAGCTCCAGACGAGGACTGAAGACCCAACACCGAATTGGAAGGGATCTCCAGAGGCCCCTCGATACTCGCACGAAGACTGGCCTCTCCTGAGGACACAGCGGCAGGCCTCAGGGGTCCCTGTTTTAACTCGAGAGGACACAGCAACAAATAGAAAATAAACAGGAGCTTCTGCACTGAGGGTGGGATGAAATCCTTGTACACTGTGGCCTCTAGGGGGAAATCATACCTTCCCTCTTGGACCTTGAAAGACTCCATCACACCCATGCTCTGACCCACGAATTTCCCCTACATAAACATCCCCACTCAAGAGGAATAACGAGGATCCCACCACCACTAAAGATGAGCCCCGTTTTCCCCTTCTGAGCTCTAGATTATGATCCGTTTCCGTGCTATGGCGAGAAAGCATACCAGGCGCTACCCTCGCATACCAAGAAAAGGCAATCCCGCCAGTAATGTTGAGAGGAACACCAGGTGTCATGCCACCATTCCCTAAGACCCCAAATACCTCCTCCATTCCAGATGAACCTGACTGCCCTGCACTGCCTCGACTGATCCCAAGGATGAACTCATGCCACGTTGCACGTGTAACAGCACTGGGGTACCCTGAGCGCAAGGAACAGATCCCTGTGTCCTCTCGACGGGGAGCATGACACTGCTGCTACATCTCGGGACGAAAGCGGCCGTTTATGTCTACACGCGAGACGAGGCCTGACTCCAATGTGGGGGCTCCAGTGACAACCCAAGACACATGACAGCACTGGCGAAGAAAGCTTAAGCTCCCGCCTCAACTCCAGAATAGGACTGAGAAAGTGCCACCGACGGGGGGGATTACCAGAGGCCCCTCACAACTCCCAAGGAGACTCGCCTCTCGTGAGGTCACAAGGGCGGGTCCCTAGGGCCCCTGTCTTAAATCGAGAGGATCCTGCCTAAACTCGAGAAAAACCAGAAGCTTCTCCCCTGCAGGCGTGGTGAATATCTTATGCGCTGGGGCATATCAGGGGAAATCACCCCTTCCCTCTTAGACCTCGAAAGTCTGATTCACACTCTTTCTGTGAGCCACGATTTTCCCCGACACAACCGTTCCCCCACGAGAAGAACACCAAGGGTCCCACCGAGAGTCAAGAGGAGCCCCGTGTTTCCCTGCTCAGCTCCAGATGAGGGTCCATTTCCCTACTCCGAAGGGAAAGGATTCCCGTACCTCCCTTTGTATCCCAAGAGGATGAGCTCGCACCAGAAGAATTGGGAGGAACACCAGGGATCGTGCCACCATTCCCTGAGACCCCCAAATGCCTCATCCACTGTAGATGAACCTGACTGCCTTGCACTGCCTCGACTGTGACCGCAACAATTGACTCTCGACACGCTGGCACGTGTGACAGCCCTGGGTTACTTCGAGAGTAAGAAACAGATCCCTATGTCCGATTGACGGGGAGCCTGACACTGCTGCTTCAGCTAGGGAGGAAAACAAACATGCACTGGCTCCCTGTGAGTCGAGGCCTGACTCCCGTGTGGAGGCTCCAGGTGAACACCAAGACACATGTCAGCACGGGCGAGGAATCTCAGGCTCAGGCCTCAACTCCAGATGAGGACTGATGACACAGCACCGACTGGATAGGAACACCGAAAGGGCCCTGGCAAATCGCACAAAGACTAGCCTCTTCTGAAGCCACAGAAAAGGTCCCTGGTGCCCTGATAAAACACGAAAGATCCTACTGCAACTAGAGAAAAAAACAGCAGCTTTTCCCCTGGAGGTTCAGTCAGGGCCGTGTCCACTGCAGCGTCTCAGGGGAAATCAACCCTTCCCACTTGGACCTAGAAAGGCTGTTTCACACTCTTGCTGTGACCCACGAAGTACCCCAACACTTACGACTCCACTCGAGTTGAACAATGAGGGTCCCGCCACCAACTGGGAAAGAAACCTGAGATTAGCCTCGCAACTCACACAGAGATTGGCCTCTCCTCTGGCCACAAGGGTGATTTCTGCGTTCACAGTTGTTACTAGAGAGGACCCCTCCGCAACTCAGAGAAACCAACAGGATCCCCGATTTCCCCTGCTAAGCTTCAGATGAGGGTACCTTTCCCTGCTCTGTGGGGAAATGATTCCCAGCGCTCCCCTCGCATCCCAAGATTGCGCACTTAACCATGAAAAGGGGGGGGGAACTCCAGGGTTCAGGCCACCATTTGCCAAGACCCCAAATGCCTCAGTCCACTCCAGATAAACCTGATTGCCCTGCACTGCATCGACTTTCACCATGGGATCAACTCGCACCACGCTGGCATGTTTGACTGCCACGTGACAAATACAGGGCAAGAAACAAATCGCTATGTCGACTCAATGGGGAGCCTGACACTGATGCTGCAGCTCGGGAGAACTGTGGCCGTAAACGTCTCCACACGAGATGAAACCTGATCCCACTGGGGAGGCCCCAGGGAAACCCCAAGACCCAAATCAGCACGGGCCAGGAAAGCTCAGGCTCTGGCTTCAACTCCAGACGAGGACAGAGAATGCAGTGCCAACTGATGCAGAATCCCCAGAGGACCATCGCAACTCACTTGGAGACTGGCCTCTCCTGAGAACACAGGGGCGGGTCCCTCGTGTCCCTGTAGTAACTCGAGAGGACCCCTCCGCAATTTGGGAAAACACGCAGCTTCTCTCCTGCAGCAAGTGAGGCCCTTGTGATTCGTGGCCTCTTGGGGGAAATCACCCCTTTCCTCTTGGATCTCAAAAGGTTCCTTCACACACTTGCTATGCCCCACGAAGTTCCCCGAACCACCCTTCACTTCGTGAGGAACATCGAGGATCCTGCCGCGACTCAAGAGGTGCCCCGTGTTCCTGTCCTCAGCTCCAGATGAGGGTCACTTTCCGTCCTATATCGGGAAAGGATTCAATGTCCTTCCCTCGCATTCCAAGAGCAGGTGCTCTCCCGTGGAGAGTGAGGAAGAACTCCAGGCCTCGTTCCACCATTTCCCATGTCCCCCAAAAACTGCATTCCACTCCAGATGAATCTGGTTGCCCTGCGCTGCCTGGAATATCACCCCGAGGATCAACTCACGTCACTCTTGCACGTGTGACAGCACTATGGCACCTCAAGAAAGTGAGGAAGAACTCCAGGCCTCGTTCCACCATTTCCCAAGTCCCCCAAATCTTCATTCCACTCCAGATGAACCTGATTGCACTGCGCTGTCTGGAATATCACCCCGAGGATCAACTCATGTCACTCTTGCACGTGTGACAGCACTATGGCACCTCGAGGGCAAGCCACAGATCACTGTGTTCGCTTGACGGGAAGCCTGACACTGCTGCTGAGGCTCAGTAGGAACTCTGGCGTACACGTCTCCATGCAAGAAGAGGCCTCACACCCCTGTGGAGACCCAGGGAACCCCAAACTCAAGTCAGCAATGGCGAGGATAGTTCGGACTCCGGCCTCAGCTCCATAAGAAGACGGAGGACTCGGCGTCGACTGGGGATGAATCCCCAGAGGCCTCTGGCAACACGCACAGAGACTGGCCTCACCTGAGACCACAAGGGCGGGTCCCTGGTGTCCGCTTGAACTAAATAGGATCCCGCCGAAACACAAGAAAAACCAAGAGTGTCTTCTCTGCAGGAGGTTGAGGCTCTTTTACACTGCGGAATCTCTGGGGAAATCACCCCTCCCCTCTTTGATCTCGAAAGGCTCCTTCACTCCCTTGCTGTGACCCACGAAGTTCCCTGACACACCCGTCCCCACTCAAGAGGAACACCAAGGGTTTTGACGTGATTCAAGGCAGCCCCGTTTTACCCTGCTTATTTCCAGATGAGGTTCCCTTTCCTTGCTTTACTGAGAAAAGTTTCCCTCACTTCCCTTGCATCTGAAGTTGGCACTTGAACCAGGAAGCTCGGTCAGAACTCCATGGGTCGTACCACCATTCCCCAAGACCCCAAATGCCTCAGTCCACTCAGGATGAACCTGAATGCCCTGAAATGACTGGTCTCTCACCACTAGGATCAACTCAAGCCTAGCTGGCAAGTGTGACAGCCCTGTGGCACGTTGGGGACAAGCCACAGATCCCAGTGTCTACTCGACAGGAAAACTGACACTGCTGCTGCAGCTTGAGAGGAAAGCGGCTCTGCACGTCTCCACAGGAGACAAGACCTGACTCCACTGTAGAGGCTCCAGGGGAACCCCCAAACCCATGTCAGCATTGGTATGGAAAGTTCAGCGTCTGGCCTCCGATTTAGACAAGGACTGAAGACCTGGCACAGCCTGGGACAAGAATCCCCATAGGCCCCTCCGAACTTGCCCAGAGACAGGCCTCTCCTGAGGCCACAGGTGAGGGTCCCTGCGGTACAAGACATAACTCGAGGGGATCCCACTGCAACTCGAGATAAACCAGGGGCTTCTACCCTGCAGGCAGGGTGATGTCCTCGACTGCTGCGTAGTCTCAGGGCAAATCACACCTTTCCTCTTGGATGTTGTAAGGCTCCTTCACACGCTTGCTGTGACCCACAATGTTCCCTGACCCATGTGCCAACACGAAAAATACAAGGAGGCACCCGCTGCGACACAAGAGGAGCCCCCATTTCCCCTACTCAGCTCCAGATGAGGGTCCTTTTCCCTGGTAGGTCCGGAAAGGATTCCCGGTGCTCCCGTCACATTACCAGAGGAGGGGATTGCAACAGGAGACTCGAGAGGAACACCAGGGGTCATTTCACAATTCCCCAAGACTCTCAAACGCCTCTTTCACTCCAGATGAAACTGACAGCCCTGTACTGCCTCGACTGTCACCCTGAAGATCGACTCACTCTTCACTCGCAACTGTGTCAGAACTGGGCTACAATGAGTGCAAGCCACATATCCCTGTGTCCACTTGAAGGAGCGCCTGACATTGCTGCTGAAACTCTGGAGGAATGTGGTGGTGCACGTCTCAACGTGAGACGTGGCCTGACACACTTGCAGGGGCTCCAGGGGAACCCCAAGTCCCATGTCAGCATGGGCGAAAAAAGCTCAGACTCCGGCCTCACCCTCAGACGAGGGCCGAGGACTCGGCACAGACTGGGGAAGAATCCCCAGAGGCCTCTCACTATTTGTACAGAGACTGGAATCTCCTGAGACCAGAGGGGCGGTCCCTGGGGTTCCTACCATAATTTGAGAGGACCCCGCCACAACTTGAGAAAAACCAGGAGCTTCTCCCCCGAGGCGGGGTGAGGCCTTTGTCCTCCTAGGTATCTCGGGTTAAATCATCCCTACCCTCTTGAATCTGGAAAGGGTCCTTCACACCCTTGCTGGGACTCACGTATTTCCCTACCCACTTGTACCCACTTGAGAAAAACACTGAGGGTATAACCATGACTCAAGAGGAGCCTCGTTTTCACCTTCTCACCTTCAGCTGAGGGTCCCTTTCATTGCCTCATCAGGAAAGGATTCCCGGTGGTCCCCATGCATCCCAAGAGGAGGTGATTGCCACAAGGGAGTCGGAAGGCACACCAGGGGTCATGCCACCATTCCCCAATACTCCAGAATGCCTCGTCCACTCCAGATGAACATGAATGTCCTGCACTGCCTCGATTGTCACACTGAGGTTCGACTCACACCACGCTGGAACGTGAGACAGCCCTGGCGTACCTTGAGGGCAAGACACAGTTCCCTGTGTCTGATTGATTGGGAGACTGACACTGCTGCTGCCGCTTGGGAGGAAAGCGACCATACACGTCTCCATGTAAGATGAGGCCGACACCCCTGTGTGGTCTCCACGGGAACCCACAGACCCATGTCAGTACAGGAAAGGAAAGGTCAGTGTTTGGCCTCAGCTCAGGAGGAGGACTGCAAACTTTACGCCTTTGGGGAAGAAATACCTAGAGGCCCCACACACGGTTACCGGCCTCTCTGGCGGCCACAGGGGCAGATCTCGGTCATCCCTGTCGTAACTCGAGACGACCCCTCCACAATTCGAGAAAAACCAGAAGCTTCTCCCCTGCAGGAGAGTCAGGCCTTTGTCCGCTATGGCGCCTTGGGGGAAGTCACCCCTTCCCTCTTGGTTCTCAAAGGGCTCCTTCACATCCTTGCTGTGACCCACGAAGTTCCCCAACCTTCCCATCCCCACTCGAGAGGAACACCGAGGATCCCGCCGCAACTCAGAAGGAGCCCCGTTTTCCACTGCTCCGCTCTAGATGAGGGTCCCTTATCCTGCTCCATCAGGAGAGGATTCTTGGCGCTCCCTTCGCATCCCAAGAGGATGAGCTTGCACCAGAAGTGTCGGGAGGAACACCAGGGATCGAGCTACCAATTCCCAAGACTCCTGAAATCCAAGTCCACTCCAGATGACCTTGACTGCCCTGCACTACTTCGAGTGTCATGCGGACGATCGACTGACACCACTGGCACGTGTGACATCTCTGGGGTACCTCGAGGCAAGCCACAGATCACTGTGTCCGCTCGACGGGGAGCCTGTCATTGCTGTTGCAGCTCGCTTTGAAAGCAGCCATGCATGTCGCCTTGCGAGATGAGGCCTGATCCACTGTGGGTTCCCTAGGAAAACCCACAGCCCCATATAATCACAGGCAACCAAAGCTCAAGCTCCGCCCTCAGGTCCAGACGAGGACTGAAGACCAAACATCGAATTGGAAGGGATCTCCAGAGGACCCTCGATACTCGCACGGAGACTGGCCTCTCCTGAGGACATAGCGGCAGGCCTCAGGGGTCCCTGTTGTAACTCAAGAGGACACAGCCACAAATCGAAAAAAACCAGGAGCTTCAGCCCTGAGGGTGGGGTGAAATCCTTGTACACTGTGGCCTCTAGGGGGAAATCATACCTTCCCTCTTGGGCCTTGAAAGACTCCATTACACCCTTGCTCTGACCCACGAATTTCCCCTACATACACATCCCCACTCAAGAGGAATACCGAGGATCCCACCACGACTCAAGATGAGCCCCGTTTTCCCTTTCTGAGCTCCAGATTATGGTCCGTTTCCCTGCTATGTCGAGAAAGCATTTCAGGCGCTACCCTCGCATACCAAGAAAAGGCAATCGCGCCAGTAGTGTTGAGAGGAACACCAGGAGTCATGCCACCATTCCCTAAGACCCCAAATACCTCCTCCATTCCAGATGAACCTGACTGCCCTGCACTGCCTCGACTGATCCCAAGGATGAACTCACGCCACGCTGCACGTGTAACAGCACTGGGGTACCTTGAGGACAAGGAACCGATCCCTGTGTCCTATCGACGGGGAGCCTGACACTGCTGCTACATCTCGGGACGAAAGCGCCGTATGTGTCTCCACGCAAGACGAGGCCTGACTCCCATGTGGGGGCTCCAGTGGCAACCCAAGACACATGTCAGCACGGGCGAGGAAAGCTCAAGCTCCCGCCTCAACTCCAGAATAGGACTGAGGAGTTGCCGCCGCCGGGGGGATTAACAGAGGCCCCTCGCAACTCCAACGGAGACTGGCCTCTCGTGAGGCCACAAGCGCGGGTCCCTGGGGCCCCTTTGTAAAATCGAGAACATCCTGCTAAACTCGAGTAAAACCAGGAGCTTCACCACTGCAGGCGTTGTGAAAAGTTTATGCGAAGGGGCGTATCAGGGGAAATCACCCCTTCCATCTTAGACCTCAAAAATCTGATTTACACCCTTTCTGTGAGCCACGATTTTCTCCGACACAACGGTTCCCCCTCTAGAGGAACACCGAGGGTCCCACCGAGAGTCAAGTGGAGCCCCGTTTTTCCCTGCTCAGCTCCAGATGAGGGTCCATTTCCCTGCTCCGAAGGGAAAGGATTCCCGTTGCTGCTCTTGTATCCCAAGAGGATGAGCTCCCAGCAGAAGAGTTGGGAGGAACACTAGGGATCGTGCCACCATTCCCCAAGACCCCCAAATGCCTCATCCACTCTAGATGAACCTGACTGCCTTGTACTGCCTCGACTGTCATCGCAACGATCGACTCTCGACACGCTGGCACGTGTGACAGCCCTGGGTTACTTCGAGGTCAAGAAACAGATCCCTATGTCCGATTGACGGGGAGCCTGACACTGCTGCTGCAGCTAGGGAGGAAAACAAACATGCACTGGCTCCCTGTGAGACGAAGCCTGACTCCCGTGTGGAGACTCCAGGTGAACACCAAGACACATGTCAGCACGGGCGAGGAAACTCAGGCTCAGGCCTCAATCCCAGACGAGGACTGATGACCCAGCACTGACTGGGTAGGAACCCCGAGAGGGACCTCGCAAGTCACACGAAGACTAGCCTCTCCTGCGGCAACAGAGAAAGTCCCTGGGGCCCTGATAAAACACGAAAGACCCTGCTGCAACTAGAGAAAAATCAACAGCTTTTCCCCTTCAAGTTCCGTCAGGACCTTGTCCACTGCAGCGTCTCAGGGGAAATCATCCCTTCCTTCTTGGACCTAGAAAGGCTGCTTCACACTCTTGCTGTGACCCACAAAGTTCCTCAACCCATACAACTCCACTCGAGATGAACACCGCGGGTCCCAACACCAACTGGGAAGGAATCCCGAGAGGACCCTTGCAACTCCCACAGAAACTGGCCTCTCTTCTGGCCACAGGAGTGGTTTCCTGGGTCCACATTTGTTATTAGAGATGACCACGCCGCACCTCAGAAAAACCATAGAGGATCCCCGATTTAGCCTGTTAAGCTTCAAATGATGGTACCTTTCAATGCTCTGTGGGGAAATAATTCCCAGGGCTCCCCTCGTATTTCAGGAGTAGACACTTAACCACGAATGGGGGGGGGGGAACTCCAGGGGTCGTGCCACCATTTGCCAAGTCCCCAAATGCCTCAGTCCACTCCAGATAAAACTGATTGCCCTGCACTGCCTCGACTGTCACCATAGGATCAACTCATATCACACTGGCATGTTTGACTGCCACGTGATAAATACAGGGCAAGACACAAATCCCTGTGTCCACTCAATAGGGAGCCTCACACTGATGCTGCAGCTCGGGAGGAAAGTGGCCGTAAACGTCTCCACACGAGACGAGAACTGACTCCACTGTGGAGGCTCCAGGAAAACACCAAGTCCCATGTCATCACGGACCAAGAAAGCACACTCTCTGGTCTCAGCTCCAGACGAGGACAGATGTTGCGGCGCCAACTGATGAAGAATCGCAAGAGGACCATCACAACTCACTTGGAGACTGGCATTTCCTGAAGCCACAGGGGCGTGTCCCTGGTGTCCCTGAAGTAACTCGAGAGGAAACCCTTCCACAATTTGGGAAAACAAGCAGCTTCTCTCCTGCAGCAAGTGAGGCCCTTGTGCTTCGTGGCCCATTGGGGGAAATCACCTCTTTCTCTTGGACGTCAAAAGACTCCTTCACATACTTGCTATGCCCCACGAAGTTCCCCGAACCACCCTTCACTTCGAGAGGAACATCGAGGATCCTGCCGAGTCTCAAGAGGTGCCCCGTGTTCCTCTCCTAAGCTCCAGATGAGGGTCACTTTCCGTCCTATATCGGGAAACGATTTAACGCCCTTCCCTCGTATTCCAAGAGCAGGTGCTCTCCCGTGGAGTGTGAGGAAGAACTCCAGGCCTCGTTCCACCGTTTCCCAAGTCCCCCAAAAGCTTCATTCCACTCCAGATGAACCTGATTGTCCTGTGCTGCCTGGAATATCACCCCGAGGATCAACTCACGTCACTCTTGCACGTGTCACAGCACTATGACACTTCGAGGGCAAGCCACAGATCTCTGTGTCTGCTTGACGGGAAGCCTGACACTGCTGCTGAAGCTCAGGAGGAACTTGGCGTACATGTTTACACGCAAGAAGAGGACTCACACCCCTGTGGAGGCTCCAGGGAACCCCAAACTCAAGTCAGCATGGGCGAGGAAAGCTCGGACTCCGGCCTCAGCTCCATAAGAAGACTGAGGACTCAGCGTCGACTGGGGATGAAACTGCAGAGGCATCTCGCATCGTGCAGCCAGACTGGCCTCAATGAGAACACAGGGACGGGTCCCTGGGGTCTGCTTCAACTCAATAGGATCCTGCCAAAACACAAGAAAAACCAAGAGCGTCTTCCCTGCATGCAGGTTGAGGCCCTTTTCCACTGCGTCGGCTCTGGGGAAGTCAATCCTTTCCTCTTTGACGTAGAAAGGCTCCTTCACACCCTTGCTGTGACCCACGTAGTTCCCTGACCCACCCGTCCCCACTCAAGAGGAAAACCGAGGGTTTTGCCATGACTCAAGGCAGCCCCGTTTTACCCTGTTTATTTCCAGATGAGGTTCCCTTTCCTTGCTTTGCTGAGAAAGGTTTCCCTCACTTCCCTTGCATTTGAAGGTGGCACTCGAACCAGGAAACTCGGTCAGAACTCCATGGGTCGTACCTCCATACACCAAGACCCCCAAATGCCTTAGTCCATTCCAGCTGAACCTGAATGCCCTGAACTGACTCGACTATCACTCCTAGGATTTACTCCAGACTAGATGGCAAGTGTGACAGCCTGCGGCACGTTGGGGGCAAGCCACAGATCCCAGTGTCCGCTCGACAGGGAGACTGACACTGCTGCTGCAGCTTGAGAGGAAATCGGCTGTATACGTTTCCCCACGAGACAAGGCCTGACTCCAATGTAGACGCTCCAGGGGTACCCCAAACCCATGTCAGCATGGGTATGGATAGTTCAGCCTCTGGACTTCGATTTAGACAAGGACTGAGGACCTGGCACAGCCTGGGGCAGGAATCCCCATAGGCCAATCGGAACTTGCACAGAGACAGGCCTCTCTTGAGGCCACAGGTGCGGGTCCCTGCAGTACAAGACATATCTCGAGGGGACCCCACCACAATTCGAGAAAAACCAGGGGCTTCTACCCTGCAGGCAATGTGAGGGCCTAGACTGCTGCGTCGTCTCAGGGCATATCACACCTTTCCTCTTGGACGTTGAAAGGCTCTTTACACGATTGCTGTGACCCACAAAGTTCCCTTACTCACGTGCCAACACAAAAAATACAACGAGGCACCCGCTGCAACACAAGAGGATCCCCCATTACCCCGGCTCAGCTCCAGATGAGGGTCCTTTTCCCTGGTCCGTCAGGAAAGGCTTCCCGGCGCTCCCCTTGCATTCCAGGAGGAGGGGATTGCAAAAGGAGACTCGGCAGGAACACCAGGGTTCGTTCCACCATTCCCCAAGACTCTCAAATGCCTCATCCACTCCAGATGAAACTGATAGCCCTGCACCACCTCGACTGTCACCCCGAAGATCAACTCACTCCTCGCTGGCAAGTGTGTCAGACCTGGGCTACAATGAGTGCAAGCCACAGATCCCTGTGTCCACTTGAAGGAGAGCCTGACATTGCTGCTGCAGCTCGAGAGGAATGTGGTGGTGCACGACTCTGCGTGAGACGTGGCCTGACACCCTTGTGGGGGCTTCAGGGGAATCCCAAGTCCCATGTCAGCATGGGCGAAGAAAGCTTAGAGTCCTGCCTCAGCTCCAGACGAGGGCAGAGGATTCGGCACAGACTGGGGAGGAATCCCCAGAGGCCCCTCGATATTTGTACTGAGACTGGAATCTACTGAGTTCATAGGGGCGGTCCCTGGTGTCTACACCATAACTTGAGAGGACCTGCCACTTCTCGAGGAAAACCAGGAGCTTTTCCCTTGAGGCGGGGTGAGGCACTTGTCCTCTTAGGTATCTCAGGTTAAATCACCCCTTGGCTCTTGAATCTGGAAACGCTCCTTCACAACGTTGCTGAGACTCACGTATTACCGACTCACTTGTACCCACTTGAGAAAAACACCGAGGGTACCACCATGACTCAAGAGGAGCATCGTTTTCCCCTTCTCACCTTCAGATGAGGGTCCCTTTCACTGCTTCATCAGGAAAGGATTCCCGGCGTTCGCCACGCATCCCAAGAGGAGGTGCTTGCCACAGGGGAGTCGGAAGGCACACCAGGGGTCGTGCCACCATTCCCCAATACCCCAGAATGCCTCTTCCACTCCAGATGAACATGAGTGTCCTGCACTGCCTCGATTGTCACACTGAGGTTCGACTCACACCACGCTGGAAAGTGTGACAGCCCTGGCGTACCTTAAAGGCAAGACACAGTTCCCCGTGTGTGTTAGAAGGGGAGAATGACACTGCTGCTGCCGCTTGAGAGGAAAGCGACCATACACGTCTCCATGTAAGATGAGGCCTGACACCCCTGTGTGTTTTCCACGGGAACCCACAGACCCATGTCAGCACAGGAAAGGAAAGGTCAGGGTCTGGTCTCAGCTCAGGAGGAGGATGCCAACATTACGCCTATGGGGAAGAAATCCCTAGAGGCCCCTCGCACGGTTACTGGCCTCTCTGGAGGCCCCAGGGCAGATATCAGTCGTCCCTGTCATAACTGGAGAGGACCCCTCCACAACTCGAGTAAAACGAGAAGCTTCTCCCCTGCAGGAGAGTCAGGCCTTTGTCCGCTATGGCGCCTTGGAGGAAGTAACCACTTCACTCTTGGATCTCGAAAGGCTCCTTCACACCCTTACTGTGACCCACGAAGTTCCCCGACCGACCCATCCCCACTCGAGAGGAACACTGAGGATCCCGCCGCGACTCTGAAGGAGCCCCGTTTTCCAGTGCTCCGCTCCAGATGAGAGTCCCTTATCCACTCCGTCAGGAAAGGATTCTTGGCGCTCCCCTCGCATCCCAAGAGGATGAGCTTGCACCAGAAGTGTCGGCAGGAACACCAGGGATCGTGCCACCATTTCCCAAGACTCCTGAATGCCCCGTCCACTCCAGATGACCTTGCCTGCCCTGCAATTCTTCGACTGTCATGGGACGATCGACTCATACTACACTGGCACGTGTGACATCTCTGGGGTACCTCGAGGCAAGCCACAGATCCCTGTGTCCGCTCTCTGGGGAGCCTCTCATTGCTGTTGCAGCTCGCTTTGAAAGCAGCCTTACATGTCGCCTTGCCAGATGAGGCCTGATCCCCTGTGGGTTCTCTAGGGGAACCCCCAGACCCATATAATCACAGGCAACCAAAGTTCAGGATCCACGCTCAGCTCCAGATGAGGACTGATGACACAGCACCGACTGGATAGAAACCCCGAGAGGGCCTTCACAAGTTTCACAATGACTAGCCTCTCCTGAGGCCACAGAGCAGGTCCCTGGGGCCCTGATAAAACACGAAAAACCATGCTGCAATTAGAGAAAAATCAACAGCTTTTCCCCTGCAAGTTCAGTCAGGGCCTTGTCCACTGCAGCGTCTCAGGGGAAATCACCCCTTTCTTCTTGGACCTAGAAAGGCTTCTTCACACTCTTGCTGTGACCCACGAAGTTCCCCAACCCATACGACCCCACTCGAGAGGAACACCGAGGGTCCCGCCGCCAACTGGGAAAGAATCCCGAGAGGACCCTCGTAACTCCCACAGAAACTGGCCTCTCTTCTGGCCACAGGGGTGGTTTCCAGGGTCCACAATTGTTACTAGAGAGGACCGCGCCGCAGCTCAGAAAAACCAAGAGGATCCCCGATTTCCCCTGCTAAGCTTCAGGTGAGGGTGCCTTTCACTGCTCTGTGGGGAAATGATTCCCAGTGCTCACCTCGCATCCCAAGAGTAAGCACTTGACCAAGAAAGGGGGGGGGGAACTCCAGGGATCGTGTCACAATTTGCCAAGACCCCAAATGCCTCAGTCCACTCCAGATAAAACTGACGGCCCTGCACTGCCTCGACTGTCATCAAAGGATCGACTCAAACCACGCTGGCATATTTGACTGCCACGTGACAAATACAGGGCAAGACACAAATCCCTGTGTCCACTCAATGGGGAGCCTGACACTCTTGCTGCAGCTCGGGAGGAAAGTGGCCGTAAACGTCTCTACACGAGATGAGACCTGACTCCACTGTGGAGGCTCAAGGGAAACGCCAAGCCCCATGTCATCACGGGCCAGAAGAGCTCAGGCTCTGGCCTCAGCTCCAGACGAGAACAGATGATGTGGGGCCAACTGACGCAGAATCGCCAGAGGACCATCGCAACTCAATTGGAGACTGGCATTTCAAGAGGCCACAGGGGCGGGTCCCTTGTGTCCCTGTAGTAACTCGATAGGAAACTCTTCCGCAATTTGGGAAAACAAGCAGCTTCTCTCCTGCAGCAAGTGAGTCCCTTGTGCTTCGTGGCCTCTTGGGGGAAATCACCCCTTTCCTCTTGGACCTCAAAAGGCTCCTTCACACACTTGCTATGCCCCACGAAGTTCCCAAAACCACTCTTCACTTCGAGAGGAACATCGAGGATCCTGTCGCGTCTCAAGAGGTGCCCCGTGTTCCTCTCCTAAGCTCCAGATGAGGGTCACTTTCCGTCCTATATCGGGAAACGATTCAACGCCCTTCCCTCGTATTCCAAGAGCAGGTACTCTCCCGCGGAGTGTGAGGAAGAACTCCAGGCCTCGTTCCACCGTTTCCCAAGTCCCCCAAAAGCTTCATTCCACTCCAGATGAACCTGATTGTCCTGTGCTGCCTGGAATATCACCCCGAGGATCAACTCACGTCACTCTTGCACGTGTCACAGCACTATGACACCTCGAGGGCAAGCCACAGATCCCTGTGTCTGCTTGACGGGAAGCCTGACACTGCTGCTGAAGCTCAGGAGGAACTTGGCGTACATGTTTACACGCAAGAAGAGGACTCACACCCCTGTGGAGGCTCCAGGGAACCCCAAACTCAAGTCAGCATGGGCGAGGAAAGCTCGGACTCCGGCCTCAGCTCCATAAGAAGACTGAGGACTCAGCGTTGACTGGGGATGAAACCGCAGAGGCATCTCGCATCGTGCACCCAGACTGGCCTCAATGAGAACACAGGGACGGGTCCCTGGGGTCTGCTTCAACTCAATAGGATCCAGCCAAAACACAAGAAAAACAAAGAGCGTCTTCCCTGCATGCAGGTTGAGGCCCTTTTCCACTGCGTCGGCTCTGGGGAAGTCAATCCTTTCCTCTTTGACGTAGAAAGGCTCCTTCACACCCTTGCTGTGACCCACGTAGTTCCCTGACCCACCCGTCCCCACTCAAGAGGAAAACCGAGGGTTTTGACATGACTCAAGGCAGCCCCGTTTTACCCTGTTTATTTCCAGATGAGGTTCCCTTTCCTTGCTTTGCTAAGAAAGGTTTCCCTCACTTCCCTTGCATTTGAAGGTGGCACTCGAACCAGGAAACTCGGTCAGAACTCCATGGGTCGTTCCACCATACCCCAAGACCCCCAAATGCCTTAGTCCATTCCAGATGAACCTGAATGCCCTGAACTGACTCGACTCTCACCCCTAGGATCGACTCCAGACTAGATGGCAAGTGTGACAGCCCTGCGGCACGTTGGGGGCAAGCCACAGATCCCAGTGTCCGCTCGACAGGGAGACTGACACTGCTGCTGCAGCTTGAGAGGAAAGCGGCTGTATACGTTTCCCACGAGACAAGGCCTGATTCCACTGTAGATGCTCCCTGGATACCTCAAAACCCATGTCAGCATGGGTATGGATAGTTTAGCCTCTGGACTTCGATTTAGACAAGGACTGAAGAACTGGCACAGCCTGGGGCAGGAATCCCCATAGGCCAATTGAAACTTGCACAGAGACAGGCCTCTCTTGAGGCCACAGGTGCGGGTCCCTGCAGTACAGGACATACCTCCAGGGGACCCCACCACATCTCGAGAAAAACCAGGGGCTTCTACCCTGCAGGCAATGTGAGGGCCTAGACTGCTGCGTCATCTCAGCGCATATCACACCTTTCCTCTTGGACGTTGAAAAGCTCCTTCACACGATTGCTGTGACCCACAAAGTTCCCTTAATCACGTGCCAACACAAAAAATACGAGGCACCCGCTGCAACACAAGAGGAGCCCCCATTACCCCTGCTCAGTTCCAGATGAGGGTCCTTTTCCCTGGTCCGTCAGGAAAGGCTTCCCGGCGCTCCCCTTGCATTCCAGAAGGAGGGAATTGCAAAAGGAGAATCGGGAGGAACACCAGGGGTCGTTCCACCATTCCCCAAGACTCTCAAATGCCTCATCCACTCCAGATGAAACTGATAGCCCTGCACCACCTCGACTGTCACCCCGAAGATCGGCTCACTCCTCGCTAGCAATTGTGTCAGACCTGGGCTACATTGAGTGCAAGCCACAGATCCCTTTGTCCACTTGAAGGAGAGCCTGACATTGCTGCTGCAGCTCGGGAGGAATGTGGTGGTGCACGACTCAGCGTGAGACGTGGCCTGACACCCTTGGGGGGGCTTCAGGGGAACCCCAAGTCCCATGTCAACATGGGCGAAGAAAGCTCAGACTCCGGCCTCAGCTCCAGACGAGGGCTGAGGATTCGGCACAGACTGGTGAGAAATCCCCAGAGGCCCCTCGATATTTGTACGGAGACTGGAATCTACTGAGTTCATAGGGGCGGTCCCTGGGGTCCACACCATAACTTGAGAGGACCCGCCACTACTCGAGGAAAACCAGGAGCTTTTCCTTTGAGGCGGGGTGAGGCCCCTGTCCTCTTAGGTATCTCGGGTTAAATCACCCCTTCCCTCTTGAATCTGGAAACGCTCCATCACACCCTTGCTGAGACTCATGTATTTCCCGACCTACTTGTAGCTACTTGAGAAAAATACCGAGGGTACCACCATGACTCAAGAGGAGCCTCGTTTTCCAATTCTCACCTTCAGATGAGAGTCCCTTTCACTGCTTCATCAGGAAAGGATTCCCGGCGTTCGCCACGCATCCCAAGAGGAGGTGCTTGCCACAGGGGAGACAGAAGGCACACCAGGGGTCGTGCCACCATTCCCCAATGCCCAGAATGCCTTGTCCACTCCAGATGAACATGAGTGTCCTGCACTGCCTCGATTGTCACACTGAGGTTCGACTCACACCACGCTGGAAATTGTGACAGCCCTGGGGTACCTTAAAGGCAAGACACAATTCCCCGTGTGTGTTAGAAGAGGAGACTGACACTGCTGTTGCCACTTGGGAGGAAAGCGACCATACACGTCTCAATGTAAGATGAGGACTGACACCCCTGTGTGTTCTCCACGGGAATCCACAGACCCATGTCAACACAGGAAAGGAAAAGTCAGGGTCTGGCCTCAGCTCAGGAGGAGGATGCCAACTTTACGCCTATGGGGTAGAAATTCCTAGAGGCCCCTGGCACGGTTACTGGCCTCTCTGGAGGCTACACGGGCAGATCTCAGTCGTCCCTGTCGTAACTCGAGAGGACCCCTCCACAACTCGAGAAAAACCAGAAGCTTCTCCCCTGCAGGAGAGTCAGGCCTTTGTCCTCTATGGCGCCTTCGAGGAAGTCACCCCTTCCCTCTTGGAACTCGAAAGGCTCCTTCACACCCTTGCTGTGACCCACAAAGTTCCCCAACCGATCCATCCTCACTCGAGAGGAACACCGAGGATCCCGCCGCGACTCTGAAGGAGCCCCGTTTTCCAATGCTCAGCTCCAGATGAGAGTCCCTTATCCACTCCGTCAGGAAAGGATTCTTGGCGCTCCCCTCGCATCCCAAGAGGATGAGCTTGCACCAGAAGTTTCGGCAGGAACACCAGGGATCGTGCCACCATTTCCCAAGACTCCTGAATGCCCCGTCCACTCCAGATGACCTTGCCTGCCCTGCACTGCTTCGACTGTCATGCGGACGATCGACTCACACTACACTGGCACGTGTGACATCTCTGGGGTACCTCGAGGCAAGCCACAGATCCCTGTGTCCGCTCGACGGGGAGCCTCTCATTGCTGTTGCAGCTCGCTTTGAAAGCAGCCGTGCATGTCGCCTTGCGAGATGAGGCCTGATCTCTAGGGGAACCCACAGACCCATATAATCACAGGCAACCAAAGTTCAGGCTCCACGCTCAGCTCCAGACGAGGACTGAAGACCCAACACCGAATTGGAAGGGATCTCCAGAGCCCCCTCGATACTCGCATGGAGACTGGCCTCTCCTGAGGACACAGTGGCAGGCCTCAGGGGTCCCTGTTTTAACTCGAGAGGACACAGCCACAAATCGAAAAAAAACAGGAGCTTCTGCCCTGAGGGTGGGGTGAAATCCTTTTACACTGCGGCCTCTAGGGGGAAATCATACCTTCCCTCTTGGGCTTTGAAAAACTCCATTACACCCATGCTCTGACCCAGGAATTTCCCCTACATACACATCCCCACTCAAGAGGAATACCGAGGATCCCACCACGACTCAAGATGAGCCCCGTTTTCCCCTTCTGACCTCCAGATTATGGTCCGTTTCCCTGCTATGTCGAGAAAGGATTCCAGGCTCTACCCTCGCATACCAAGAAAAGGCAATCGTGCCAATAGTGTTGAGAGGAACACCAGGGGTTATGCCACCATTCCCTAAGACCGCAAATACCTCCTCCATTCCAGATGAACCTGACTGCCATGCACTGCCTCGACTGATCCCAAGGATGAACTCACCTCTCACTGCACGTGTAATAGCACTGGGGTACCTTGAAGGCAAGGAACAGATCCCTGTGTCTTCTCGACGGGGAGCCTGAAACTGCTGCTCCATCTCGGGACGAAAGCGCTGTATATGTCTCCACGCGAGACGAGGCCTGACTCCCATGTGGGGGCTCCAGTGGCAACCCAAGACACATGTTAGCACGGGCGAGGAAACCTCAAGCTTCCGACTCAACTCCAGAATAGGATTGAGGAGGTGCCGCTGACGGGGGGGATTACCAGAGGCCCCTCGCAATTCCCACGGAGACTGGCCTCTCGTGAGGCCACAAGGTTGGGTCCCTGGGGCCCCTGTATTAAATAGAGAGGATCCTGCCTGAACTCGAGAAAAACCAGGAGATTCTCCCCTGTAGGCGTTTTGAACACTTTATGCGCCGGGGAATATCAGGGAAAATCACCCCTTCCCTCTTAGACCTCGAAACTCTGATTTACACTCTTTCTGTGATCCACGATTTTCCTCGACACAACCGTTCCCCCTCGGGAGGAACACCGAGGGTATCACCGCGAGTCAAGAGGAGCCCCGTTTTTCCCTGCTCAGCTCCAGATGAGGGTCCATTTCCCTCCTCCGAAGGGAAAGGATTCCCGTCGCTGCCCTAGTATCCCAAGAGGGTGAGCTCGCACCAGAAGAGTTGGGAGGAACACCAGGGATCGTGCCACCATTCCCCAAGACCCCAAGTGCCTCATCCACTCTAGATGAACCTGACTGCCTTGCACTGCCTCGACTGTGACCGCAACAATCGACTCTCCACACCCTGGCACGTGTGACAGCCCTGGGTTACTTCGAGGGTAAGAAACAGATCCCTATGTCCGAATGACGTGGGGCCTGACACTGCTGCTGCAGTTAGGAAAGAAAACAAACATGCACTGGCTCCCTGAGAGACGAGGCCTGACTCCTGGGTGGAGACTCCAGGTAAACACCAAGACACATGTCAGCACGGGCGAGGAAACTCAGGCTCAGGCCTCAACTCCAGACGAGGACTGATGACCCAGCACCAACTGGGTAGGAACCCCGAGAGGGCCCTCGCAAGTTGCACAGTGTCTAGCCTCTCCTGAGGCCACAGAGCAGGTCCCTGGGGACCAGATAATACAAGAAAGACCCTGCTGAAACTAGAGAAAAATCAACAACTTTTCCCTTGCAAGTTCAGTCAGGACCTTGTCCACTGCAGTGTCTCAGGGGAAATCACCCCTTCCTTCTTGGACCTAGAAAGGCTGCTTCACACTCTTTCTGTGACCCACGAAGTTCCCCAACCCATACGACCCCACTCGAGAGGAACACCAAGGGTCCCGCCGCCAACTGGGAAAGAATCCCGAAAGGAACCTCGAAACACCCACAGAGACTGGCCTCTCCTCAGGCCACAGAGGTGCTTTCCTCGGTCCACACTTNTCTGTGACCCACGAAGTTCCCCAACCCATACGACCCCACTCGAGAGGAACACCAAGGGTCCCGCCGCCAACTGGGAAAGAATCCCGAAAGGAACCTCGAAACACCCACAGAGACTGGCCTCTCCTCAGGCCACAGAGGTGCTTTCCTCGGTCCACACTTTTCACTAGAGAGGACACTGCCACAACTGAGAAAAACCAAGAGTATCCCCGATTTCCCCTGCTAAGCTTCATTTGAGGGTGCCTTTCACTGCTCTGTGGGGAAATGATTCCCAGCGCTCCTCTCGCATCCCAACAGTAGGCACTTAACCAAGAAAGGTGTAGCGGGAACTCCAGGGGTCGTGCCACCATTTGCCAAGACCCCAAATGCCTCAGTCCACTCCAGATAAAACTGATGGCCCTGCACTGCCTCGACTGTCACCATAGGATCAACTCACACCACGCTGGCATATTTGACTGCCACGTGACAAATACAGGGCAAGACACAAATCCCTGTGTCCACTCAATGGGGAGCCTGACACTCATGCTGCAGCTCAGGAGGAAAGTGGCCGTAAACGTCTCCACACGAGATGAGACCTGACTCCGCTGTGGAGGCTCAAGGGAAACAAGAAGCCGATTGTCATCACGGAACAGAAAAGCTCAGGCTCTGGCTTCAGCTCCAGACGAGGACAGATGATGTTGCGCCAACTGACGCAGAATCGCCAGAGGACCATCGCAACTCACTTGGAGACTGGCATTTCCTGAGGCCACAGGGGCGTGTCCCTTGTGTCCCTGTAGTAACTCGAAAGGAAACCCTTCCGCAATTTGGGAAAACAAGCAGCTTCTC
>SJYD01055734.1:414-26290 GCA_006408635.1 Nanger granti
TGAAGCCCTTATCCGCTGTGGCTTCTCGATGGAAATCAACCCTTCCCTCCTGGACCTCGAAGGGCTCTTTAACACCCTTGCTCTGACCCAAGGAATTCCCCGCCTCACCATTCTCAGCTCGAGAGGAACCCCAAGGGATCTGCTGCAACTTAACATAGCCCCATTTGCCCTTGCTAAACTCCAGATGTTGTCCTTATTCCTGCTCCGTAGGAAAAGGTTTCCTGGGGCTTCCCTCGCATCTCAAGAGGAGGTGCTCGCACCAGGAAAGTCAGGAGGAGCATCAAGTGTTGGACAACCATAACTTAAGACCCCCAATGCTTTGTCCACTTCAGATGAACCTGACTGCCATGCACTGTCTTGACTGTCACCCCAAGCCTCCATGCCCGACCCAATGGCACGTGTGACAGCCTTGAGAAGGACATCAAGGGCAAGTCAAAGATCCTTGTGTCCGCTCGACATGGGGCCCGTCACTGCTGTTTCAGCTGGTCAGGCAAGTAGCCATGCAAGTGTCCAAGCGAGACCAGGACTGTCTCTTCTGTGCGGTCCTCAGGGGTTCCTCAAGACCATGGTCAGGACGGTCGAGGAAAGCTCAGGCACTGACCTCAGCACAAGTCTAGGACAGGGAACCATGAAACGATTGGAGAGGAATCCCCAGGGGCAACTGGCAACTGGCGCGGAGACTGTCCTCTCCTGAGGCCACAGGGACCAGGCGAGACCAGGACTGTCTCTTCTGTGTGGGCCTCAGGGGTTCCTCAAGACCGTGGTCAGGACGGTCGAGGAAAGCTCAGGCACTGGCCTCAGCACAAGTTTAGGACAGGGCACCATGAAACGATTGGAGAGGAATCCTCAGGGGCAATTGGCAACTGGTGCGGAGACTGTCATCTCCTGAGGCCACAGGGGCGGGTCCATGGGTTCCCCTTCATAACTCGAGAAACCCCACCACAACTCGAAAGACACCAGATGCTTCTCCCTTTGAACTGGGCTGAGGCCCTTATCTGATTCTGCATCTCATGGGAAATCACCCCTTCCCTCTTGGACCTCAAAGGGCACCTTCACTCCCTTGCTATGACAGAAGAAATACCCCACCCCATCCGTCTCAATTCTAGAGGAACCCAAAGGGACCCGATGCGACTCAGGAGGAGCCCATTTTACCACTGCTAAGCTTCAGATGATGGTCCCTTTTCCTGCTCCTTAGGGAAATGTTATCTGGGGCTTCCTTCGCAACCCAAGAGGAGATGCTCGTACCAGGAATGTCGGGAGGAGCATAAGAGTTTGGGCCACCATTTCCCAAGACACACAAATGCCTTGTCCAATGCAGAAGAACCGAACTGCCCTGCACTGCCTTGACTGTCTCCTCGAGGCTCGACGCCCAACACACTCTGACGTGTGACAGCACTTTGGACCTCAAATGCTAGCCACGATCCCCGTGTCTGTTAGACATAGAGTCTGACATTGCTGCTGCAGCTGGTCAGGCAAGTAGCCGCGCACGTGTCCAGGTGAGACGAGGCCTATTTTCTCTTCGGGGTACTCAGTGGTACCCAAAGACCCAGGTCAGGACGATCGAGGGAAGCTCAGGCTCTGGCCTCAGCACAAGTCGTGGCTGAGTACCCTTAGATGATTGGGGAGGATCCCCAGAGGCACCTGAAAAATGGCATAGAAACTAGCCTCTCCTGAGGCCACATGGGTGAGTCCCTGGTTCCCCGTTGTAACCTGAGAGGACCCCGCCACAACCTGAGAAAAACCAAAAGATTCTCCCTTGCAAGAGGGGTGAGGACATTGTCCGCTGTGGCTTCTCGGGAGAAATCACACCTTATCTATTAGACCTCAAATGTGTCGCTCACGTTCTTGCTGTGACCCAAGAAGTCCCTTGCCCCACTCGTCCCCACGCGAGTGGAACTCCGTGAGCCCCGCCAAGAATGAAAATTAGGGCCATTTTCCGCTGCTGAGCTCCAGAGGAGGGTCCCTTTCCTGCTCTCTCGGGAAAGGGTTCCCAGCACTACCGTCACATTCGAACAGGAGACACTCACACAAGGACAGTCAGGGTGAGCAACAAGGGTTTTGCCACCATTCCCCAAACCCCCCAATACCTTGTTCACTCCAGATGAACCTGACTGCCCTGCACTGCGTCGACTGTCACACCAAGGTTCCATGCCTGACACAGTGGAACGTGTGACAGCCTTCGGTAGTACCTCGAGGTCAAGTCTCAGTTCCGAGTGTAGACTCGACGGGGATCCTTACACTGCTGCTGCACCTGCGGAGGAAAACGGCAGTGTACATCTATAGGCGGAACGAGGCCTGAATCCCCCGTGGGGGCTCCATGGGAACCTCAAGATTTATGTCAGCATGGGCGAGGAAAGCTCAGGTACCAGCTTCAGCACCAGACGAGGACTGAGGACCCGGCATAACTGGGGAGGATTCCCCAAAGATGCATTGCAACTGGCACGGTGACTGGCCTCTCCTGAGGCCACAGGGGCTGGTCCATGTGCTCCCAGTCGTAACTCGAGAAACCCGCCAAAACTCGAGGAAAACCAGAAGCTTCTCCCTTGCAAGTGGGGTGAGGCCCTTATCCGTCATAGCGTCTCTGGGAAATCACCCCTTCCCTCATGGAAATCGAAGGACTTTTTCACCCCCTTGCAGTGACCCAAGAAGTTTCCCACCCCACCCGTCTCAACACGACAGGAACCCCAAGGGACCCGCTGTGACTCAAGAGGAGCCCCATTTGCCCCTGCTAAGCTCCAGATGATGGTCCTTTATTTGCTCCTTAAAGAAAGGTTTCCCGTGGCTTACTTCTCATCCTAATAAGAGTTGCTCGCACCATGAAATTAGGGAGGCGCATCAGGGGTTGGGACACAATTCCCCAAGACCAACAAATGCCTAGTTAATTTGAGATGGACCTGACAGCACTATACTGCCTTGACTGTCTCTCTCAGGCTCGATTTTCAACACACTGGCACGTGTGACAGCCCTGGGTATTACCTCAAGGGCAAGCCACACATCTCTGTTTCCGCTCAATATGGAGCCTATCATTGCTGCTGCAGCTGCTGAGGCAATAGCCGTGCACGTGTCCAGGGGAGTCGAGGTTTCTCTCCTTTGAGGGCCCTCAGGGTACCCCAAGACCTAGGTCAGGACGGTCGAGCAAAGATCAAGCACCGGCCCCAGCACAAGTCGAGAAATGAGCACCCTGAGATGATTGGGGAGGTATCCCCAGTGGTGCCTGCCAACTGGAACGGAGACTGTTCTCTTCAGAGGCCACAGGAGCAGCTCCATGGGCTCCCCATTGTAACTCGAGAACCCCGTTGCAACTCGAGAAAAAAGCAGAAGCTTCTCGGTTGCAAGCGTGGTGATGTCCTTATGTGCTGTGGCGTCTCTGGGGAAAACACCCCTTCCCTCTTAGACCTCGAAGGGCTCCTACATCCCCTTGCTGTGACACAAGGAGTTCCCCGCCCCTACCGTCTCAACTCGAGAGAAACCCCAAGGGAATGGCTGGAAGTCAAGAGGAGCCCATTTTGCCCCTGCTAAACTCCAGATAATGGTCCCTTTCCTGTTCTGTCGGGAAAGGATTACTAGCGCTCCCCTCATATTCCAACAGGAAACACTGGCACCAGTACAGCACTTTGGACCTCGAGAGCAAGCCGCGGATCCCTCTGTCTGCTCGACATGGAGCCTGACACTGCGGCTGAAGCTGGTCAGGCAAGTAGCGCTGCACATGTCCAGGTGAGACGAAGCCTCTCTCATATGTGGGATCCTCAGGGGAGCCCCTAAAACCTAGATCAGGACGGTCAAAGGAAGCTCAGGCACTGGCCTCACCAGAAGTCGATGATACGGCACCCAGAGACGATTGGGGAGAAATCCCCTGAGGTGACTGGCAACTGGCCCGGAGACTGTCCTCTCCTGAGGTCAAAGGGGCGCGTCCCTGAGCTCCCCGTCATAACTCGAGAAACCCTGTGCAACTTGAGAAACACCAGAAGCTTCTCCCCTGCAAGCAGGGTGAGACCCTTATCTGATCCGGCGTCTCGTGGGAAATCACCCTTTGTCTCTTAAACTTTGAAGGGCTCCTTCACTCCCTTGCTGTGACACAAAGAGTTCCCGACCAAAACCGTCGAACGCAAGAGGAAACACAGTGAAACCCCTGCATCACAAAAGGAGCCCAGTTTGACCCTGCTAAGCTCTAGATGATAGTCCCTTTTCCTGCTCATTAGTATAAGGTGTCCTGGGGCTTGCATCACATCCCAAAAGGATGTGCTCGCAGTAGGAATTCGGGAAGAGAATCTGGGGTTCGGCCGCCCCTCTCCAAGACCCCCAAATTCCTTGTCCACTGAGATGAACCTGTCAGCCCTGCACTGCCATGACTGTCACCCCGAGGCTCGACGCCCGAAACACCTGCACGTGTGACAGCACGTCGGGCCTCAAGGGAAAGCCACAGATCCCTGTGTCCGCTTGACATGGAGCCTGACACTGCTGCTGCAGCTGGTCAGGCAAGTAGCCGTGCATGTGTCCAGGCGAGACGAGGCCTGTCTCCTCTGTGGGGCCCTCAGCGGTACACCAAGACCTAGGTCAGGACGGTCGAGGAAAGCTCAGACTCTGGCCTCAGCAAAAGTCGAGGACTGAGCACCGAGACGATTAGGGAAGTATCCCCACAGGCGCCGGACAACTGGCATGGAGACTGTCCAATCCTGAGTACACAGGGGCGAGTCCCTTTGTTCCCCGTTGTAACTCGAGAGGACCCCGTCAGAACATGTGAAAAACCAAAATATCCTCCCCTGCAATCGATGCTGAGCACCTCATCTGCTGTGGTGTATCGCGGGAAAGAACCTCTTCTCTCTTGGACCTCCAAAGTGTTGTTCACCGTCTTGCTGTGACCCAAGAAGTTTCTCGTTCCACCGGTCATTCCTCGAGGGGAACACAGAGGGTCCCGCCATGAATATAAAGGATCCCCAGTATCCCTGCTGAGCTCCAGATGAGGATCCCTTTCCTGCTCTGTCGGGAAAGTGTTCCCAGAACTTCCCTCACATCCCGACAGGAGACACTCTAACCAGGACTGTCAGGAGCAGCATCCCGGGTCTAACTACCATTACCCAAGACCGCCACATACCTCGTTCACTCCAGATGAACCTGACTGCCCAGCATTGGATCGACTGTCACACTGAGGCTCGAAGCCTGACACACTGGCACGTGTGACAGACCTGGGTGGATCCTCGAGGTCAAGGCACAGATCCCTGTGTCCACTCGATGCGGTGCCTTTCACAGCTGCTGCAGCTGCGGAAGCAAGGGCAAGTGTACGTCTCCGGGCTAGGCGAGGCCTGACTTTCCTGTGGGGCTCCATGAGAACCCCAAGATTTATGTCAGCATGGGCGAGGAAAGCTCAGGTACCAGCTTCAGCACCAGACGAGGACTGAGGACTCTGGGTTGACTGGGGAGGAATCCCGAAATGCACATGACAACTAGCAAGAAGACTGGTCTCTCCTGAGGCCACAGGGGCGGGTCCATGGTCTCCCAGTCTTAACTCTAGAAATCCCGCCGCAACTCGAGAAATACCAGAAGCTTCTCCATTGCAAGCGGGGTGAGGCACTTATCCAATGAGGCATCTCTGAGGAAATCACTCCTTCCCTCTTGGATCTCGAAGGGATCTTTCACCCCCTTGCTGTGACCCAGGAGTTTCCCCGCCCTAACCGTATCAACTCGAGAGGAATGGTAAGAGATCCACGCGACTGAACAGAGCTCTGTTTGCCCCTGCTAAGCTCCAGATGATCGTCCCCTTTACTGCCCCTTTGAAAACGTTTCCTTGGAGCTTTGCGCGAATGCCAAGAGGAGGTACTCGAAACAGAAAAGTCGGAGGAGCATCAGGGTTTCGGCCACCATTCACCAAGACCCCCAAATGCCTTGTCCACTGCACATGAATTTGACAGCCCCGCACTGCCTTGCCTGTCACCCCGAGGATCGACGCACGACACCCTGGCACGTATGACAGCACTTTGGACCTCGAGAGCAAGCCACAGATCGCTCTGTTCGTTCGACATGGAGCCTGACTCTGTTGCTGAAGCTGGTCAGGCAAGTCGCCATGCACGTGTCCAGGTGAGACAAAGCCTGTTTCCTCTGTTGGAGCCTCAGATGAACCCCCAAGACCTAGGTCAGGATTGTCGAAGGAAGCTCAGGCACTGGCCTCAGCACAAGTCAAGGACAGGGCACACTGAGACGATTGGGGAGGAATCTTCAGATGGTACTGGCAACTGGCACGGAGACTGTCCTCTCCTGAGACCAGTGGGGCGCCTCCCTGAGCTCCCCGTCGTAACTCGAGAAACCATGCCACAAC
Organism: Nanger granti; assembly: GCA_006408635.1. NCBI lineage: Eukaryota > Metazoa > Chordata > Mammalia > Artiodactyla > Bovidae > Nanger > Nanger granti. Next base: position 6,725 of record SJYD01055734.1, read on the forward strand.
TCGAGAAACACCAGAAGCTTCTCCTTTGCAAGTGGGGTGAGGCCCTTATCTGATCCGGCGTCTCGTGAGAAATCACCCCTTCCCTCTTGGATCTCGAAAGGCTCCTTCACTCTCTTGCTGTGACAGAAGGAGATCCCTGCCACAAACCTCGCACCCAAGAGGAATCCCTGTGGACCCGATGGGACTCAAGAGGAGCCCAGTTTGACCCTGAAAAACTCTAGATGATATTCCCTTTTCCTGCTCCTTAGTATAAGGTGTCCTGGGGCTTCTGTAGCATCCCAAAAGGTTCTAAAAATAGGAAAGTCGTGAGGATCATCTGGGGTTTGGCAATCATACTCCAAGACACTCAAATGCCTTTTCCACACTAGATGAACCTGTCTCCCCTGCACTGCCTTGAATGTCACCCAGAGGCTCCACGCCCGAAACGCCTGCACGTGTGACAGCAATTTGGGCCTCGAGGGAAAGCCACAGATCCCTGTGTCGCTCAACAGAGAGCCTGACCTTGCTGCTGCAGCTCGTCAGGCAAGTAGTCGTGCAAGTATCAAGGTGAGACAAAGCCTGTCCCTCTGGGGGAGCCTCAGGGGAACCCCCAAGATCTAGGTCAGGACTGTCGAGGGAAGCTCAGGCACTGGCCTCAGCACAAGTCGAGGACAGGGCACACTGAGACGATTGGGGAGGAATCTTCAGATGGTACTGGCAACTGGCACGGAGACTGTCCTCTCCTGAGACCAGTGGGGCGCCTCCCTGAGCTCCCCGTCGTAACTCGAGAAACCATGCCACAACTCGAGAAACACCAGAAGCTTCTCCTTTGCAAGTGGGGTGAGGCCCTTATCTGATCCGGCGTCTCGTGAGAAATCACCCCTTCCCTCTTGGATCTCGAAAGGCTCCTTCACTCTCTTGCTGTGACAGAAGGAGATCCCTGCCACAAACCTCGCACCCAAGAGGAATCCCTGTGGACCCGATGGGACTCAAGAGGAGCCCAGTTTGACCCTGAAAAACTCTAGATGATATTCCCTTTTCCTGCTCCTTAGTATAAGGTGTCCTGGGGCTTCTGTAGCATCCCAAAAGGTTCTAAAAATAGGAAAGTCGTGAGGATCATCTGGGGTTTGGCAATCATACTCCAAGACACTCAAATGCCTTTTCCACACTAGATGAACCTGTCTCCCCTGCACTGCCTTGAATGTCACCCAGAGGCTCCACGCCCGAAACGCCTGCACGTGTGACAGCAATTTGGGCCTCGAGGGAAAGCCACAGATCCCTGTGTCGCTCAACATAGAGCCTGACCTTGCTGCTGCAGCTCGTCAGGCAAGTAGTCGTGCAAGTATCAAGGTGAGACAAAGCCTGTCCCTCTGGGGGAGCCTCAGGGGAACCCCCAAGATCTAGGTCAGGACTGTCGAGGGAAGCTCAGGCACTGGCCTCAGCACAAGTCGAAGACAGGGCACCCAGAGACGACTGGGGAGGAATTACCAGAGGTGACGGGCAACTGGCACGGATACTGTCCTCTCCTGAGGCCACAGGGTAGCGACACTGGGCTCCCCGGCATAACTCGAGAAACCCTGCCGCAACTCGAGAAAAATCATAATCTTCTCCCTTGCAAGCGCGGTGAGGCCCTTATCCGATCCAGCGTCTCGTGGGAAATCACCCCTTCCCTCTTAGATCTCGAAGGGCTACTTCACTCCCTTGCTGTGACACAAGGAGTTCCCGGCCACAACCGTCGCACCCAAGAGGAACCCCAATGGACCCGCTGCGACTCAAGAGTAGCCCAGTTTGCCCTTGCTAAGTTCCAGATGATAGTGCCTTTTCCTGCTCATTAGTCTATGGTGTCCTGTGGCTTCTGTTGCATCTCACAAGGAGGTGCTCCCAGTACGAATGTTGGGAGGACCATCTGGGGTTCGTCCACCATTCGCCAAAACGCAAAATTCCTTGTCCATTGTAGATGAACCTGTCTGCCCTGCACTGCCTTGACTGACATATGGAGGCTCAATGCCCTAAACACCTGCACGTGTGACAGCACTTTGGACCTCGAGAGCAAGCCACAGATCCCTCTGTCCGCTCGACATGGAGCCTGACTCTGCTGCTGCAGCTGGTCAGGCAAGTAGCCGTGCACGTGTCCCGGTGAGACGAAGCCTGTCTCCTCTGTGGGAGCCTCTGGGTAACCCCAAGACCTAGGTCAGGACGGTCAAGGGAAGCTCAGGCACTGGCCTCAGCACAAGTCGAGGACAGGGCACCCAGAGACGACTGGGGAGGAATTACCAGAGGTGACGGGCAACTGGCACGGATACTGTCCTCTCCTGAGGCCACAGGGTAGCGACACTGGGCTCCCCGGCATAACTCGAGAAACCCTGCCGCAACTCGAGAAAAATCATAATCTTCTCCCTTGCAAGCGCGGTGAGGCCCTTATCCGATCCAGCGTCTCGTGGGAAATCACCCCTTCCCTCTTAGATCTCGAAGGGCTACTTCACTCCCTTGCTGTGACACAAGGAGTTCCCGGCCACAACCGTCGCACCCAAGAGGAACCCCAATGGACCCGCTGCGACTCAAGAGTAGCCCAGTTTGCCCTTGCTAAGTTCCAGATGATAGTGCCTTTTCCTGCTCATTAGTCTATGGTGTCCTGTGGCTTCTGTTGCATCTCACAAGGAGGTGCTCCCAGTACGAATGTTGGGAGGACCATCTGGGGTTCGTCCACCATTCGCCAAAATGCAAAATTCCTTGTCCATTGTAGATGAACCTGTCTGCCCTGCACTGCCTTGACTGACATATGGAGGCTCAATGCCCTAAACACCTGCACGTGTGACAGCACTTTGGACCTCGAGAGCAAGCCACAGATCCCTCTGTCCGCTCGACATGGAGCCTGACTCTGCTGCTGCAGCTGGTCAGGCAAGTAGCCGTGCACTTGTCCCGGTGAGACGAAGCCTGTCTCCTCTGTGGGAGCCTCTGGGTAACCCCAAGACCTAGGTCAGGACGGTCAAGGGAAGCTCAGGCACTGGCTTCAGCACAAGTCGAGGACAGGGCACCCAGAGACGACTGGAGAGGAATCCCCAGATGTGACTGGCAACTGGCACGGAGACTGTCCTCTCCTGAGGCAACAGGAGCACGTCCCTGGGTTGCCCGTTTAACTCGAGTGGATCCCGCCACAACTTGAGAAAAAGCAAAAGATTTTCCCCTGAAAGCGGGGTGAGGACTTCGTCTGTTGTGGCGTCTCGGAGGAAAAAATCTCTTCTCTCTTGGACCTCCAAAGTGTCCTTCAGCTCCTTGCTGCGAACCAAGAGGTTTCTCGCTCGGCACGTCCTAACTCGAGGGGAACCCCGAGGGTCCCGCCATGAATGTAAAGGAGCCCCAGTATACTTGCTGAGCTCCAAAGCAGGGGCCCTTTGCTGCTCTTTTGTGAAAGGGTTCCCAGCATTTCCCTCACATTCCAACAGGAGGCACTCGAACCTGGGCTGTCGGGAGCAGCATCACGGATCTTACCACCATTCCCCAAGACCCCCAAATACCTCGTTCACTCCAGATGAACCTGATTGCCCTACACTGGGTCGACAGTAACACCGAGGCTCGAGTCATGACACACTGGAACCTCTGACAGACCTAGGTGGTTCCTCGAGATCAAGGCACAGATACCTGTGTCCACTCGACGGGGAACCTTTCACAGCTGATTCAGCTGCAGGGGAAAGCGTAAGTGTACATCTGAAGGCAAGACGAGGCCTGACTTTCCTGTAGGGGCTCCATGGGAACCCCAAGATTTATATCAGCATGGGCCAGGTAAGCTCAGTTAACAGCTTCAGTACCAGACTAGGACTGATGACTCGGCGATAACTGGGGAGGAATCCCCAAATGTGCATGGCAACTGGCAAGAAGACTGGCCTCTCCTGAGGCCACAGGGGCGGATCCTTGGGCTCCCCGTCGTAACTCGAGAAACCCCGCAACAACTCAAGAAATACCAGAAGCTTCTGCCTTGCAAGCGGAGTGAAGCCCTTATCCACTGTGCCATCTCTGGGGAAAACACTTTTTTCCTCTTAGAACTCGAAAGGCGCTTTCACCCCCTTGATGGGACCCATGAATTTTTCCATCCTACCGGTCTTAACTCGAGAGGAAAAACAAGAGATCCGCTGCGACTCAATAGAGCCCTGTTTTCCTCCACTAAGCTCCAGGTGATCGTCCCCTGTCCTTCCATTATGTAAATGTTCCCTGGAGCTTCGGACGAATACCAAGAGGAGGTGCTCACAACTGGAAAGTGGGGAGAAGCATCAGGGTTTCCACCACCATTCCCAAAGATCCCCATATGCCTTGTCCACTGCAGATGAACTTGAGAGAAGTCCTTATCCACTGTGCCATCTCTGGGGAAAACACTTTTTTCCTCTTGGAACTCGAAAGGCGCTTTCACCCCCTTGGTGGGACCCATAAATTTTCCCATCCTAACGGTCTTAATTTGAGAGGAAAAACAAGAGATCCGCTGCGAATCAATAGAGCTCTGTTTTCCTCTGCTAAGCTCCAGGTGATCGTCCCCTGTCCTTCCCTTATGTAAATGTTCCCTGGAGCTTCGGACGAATACCAACAGGAGGGGCTCACAACTGGAAAGTGGGGAGAAGCATCAGGGTTTCCACCACCATTCCCAAAGATCCCCATATGCCTTGTCCACTGCAGATGAACTTGAGCCCAGCACTGCTTTGAGTGTCACCCCGAGGCTCGACGCACTACACACTGACAGGTGTGACAGCACTTTGGACCTCGAGAGCAAGCCACAGATCCCTCTGTCCGCTCGACATAAAGCCTGACACTGCTGCTGCAGCTGCTCAGGCAAGTAGTTGTGCACGTGACCAGGTGAGACGAAGGCTGTCTCCTCTGTGGAATCCACAGGGGAACAATCAAGACCTAGATCAGGACCATCCAGGGAAGCTCAGGAACTGGCCTCAGGACAAGTCGAAGACAGGGTAAACAGAAACAATCAGGGAGGAATCTCTAAAGGTGACTGGCAACTGGCATCGTGACTGTCCTCTCCTAAGGGCACAGAGGCCCGTTCCTCGGCTCCCGTTGATAACTCGAGAAACCCCACTGCATTCGAGAAAAACCAGAAGCTTCTAGCTTGCAAGCGGGTTGAGTACCTTATCTGGTCCGGCGTCACGTGAGAAATCACCCCTTCCCTCTTTGATCTCTAAGGTCTCCTTCACTCCCTTACTGTGAGACAAGGAGTTTCCGGCCACAGCCATGGCACCCAAGAGGAACCCCAGTGGTCCCGCTGCGATTCAAGAGGAGCCCAGTTTGCTCCTGCTAAGCTCTAGATGATAGTCCCTTTTGATACACCATAATATAAGGTGTCCTGGAGCTTCTGTCACATCCCAAAATGAGGTGCTCACAGTAGGAAAGTCGTGAGGAGCATCTGGGGTTCGACCACCATTCTTCAAGATACCCAAAGGCCTTGTCCATTGCAGGTGGACTTGTCTGCCCTGCACTGCCTTGACTGTCATCCCGAGGATTGACACACGACACACTGGCACGTGTGACAGCACTTTGGACCTGGAGAGCAAGCCACAGATCCCTCTGTCCGTTCGACATGGAGCCTGATGCTGCTGCTGCAGCTGGACAGGCAAGTATCTGTGCATGTGCCCACGTGACACGAAGCCTGTCTTCTCTGTGGAAGAATCAGGGGAAAACCAAGACCAACATCCCTACAGTCAAGGGAAGCTCAGGCACTGGCCGGAGCACAAGTCGAGGACAGGGCACCCAGTGACGACTGGAGAGGAATCCCCAGATGTAACTGGCAACTGACACGGAGACTGTCCTCTCCGGTGGCCACAGAGGCGGGTCCCTTGTCTCCCCGTTGTAACGCAAGAAACCCGGCTGCAACTCGAGAACCACCAGAAGCTTCTTGCTTGCAAGCGGGGTGAGGACCTTATCCAATAAGGTATCTCGTGAGAAATCACCCTTTTCCTCTTGGACCTTGAAGAGATTCTTCACCCCCTTGCTGTGACACAAGGAGTTCCCGACCACAACCTACGCACCCAGGAGGAACCCAAGTGAACCCGCTGCGACTCAAGAGGAGCCTAGTTTGCTCCTGCTAAGCTCTAGTTGATAGTCCCTTTTAATGCTCCATAATATAAGGTGTCCTGGGGATTCTGTCACATCCCAAAAGGAGGTGCTCGCAGTAGGAATGTCGTTAGGAACACCTAGAGTTAGGCCACCATTCTCCAAGACCTGCAAATGCCTTGTACACTGCAGATGAACCTGTCTGCCCTGCACTGCCTTGACTGTCAACACGAGGCTCGACGCCAGAAACACCTGCACGTGTGACAGCACTTTCTGCCTGTTGTGCAAGCCACAGATCCCTGGGTCCGCTCGACATGGAGCCTGACACTGCTGCTGCAGCTGGTCAGGCAAGTAGCCGTGCACGTGTCCAGGAGATACGAGGCCTGTCTCCACTGTGGGAACCTAAGTGGTACACCAAAACTAAGTCAGGACTTTCTAGGAAAGCTCAGGCTCTGGCCTCTTCAGAAGTCTAGGATTGAGCAGCGAGATGATTAGGAAAGAATCCGCAGAGCTCCGTTGCAACTGGCACCTAGAATGTCCAATCCTGAGTGCACAGGGGCGAGCCCATGGGTTCCAAGTTGTAACTCAAGAGGACAACGCTACAACTTGAGAAAACCCAAAATAGTCTCCCCTTTAGGCGGGGTGCGGACCTCGTCTGTTGTGGCGTCTCGGGGTAAAGAACTTCTTCTCTCTTGGACTTTCACAGTGTCGTTAACCTTCTTGCAGTGACAAAAGAAGTTTCTCGCTCCGCCCGTCCACACTCGAGGGGAACACCGAGGGCCCCACCATGAATGTAAAGGAGCCCCAATATCCCTGCTGAGCTCCAGATGAGGGGCCCTTTCCTGCTCTGATGGGAAAGCTCTCCCAGAATTTCCCTCACTTCCCAACTGGAGACAGAAGAAACAGGACTGTATGGAGCAGCATCAGAGGTCTTGCCACCGTTCCCCAAGACCCCCAAAAAACTCGTTCACTCCTGATGAACCTGATTGCCCTGCACTGGATCGACTGTCACCCTGAGCCTCAAAGCCTAACACACTGGCACGTGTGACAGACCGAATAGTTCCTCGAGGTCAAGTCACAGATCCCTGTGTCCATTCGACGGGGAGCCTTTCACAGCTGCTGCAGCTGCGGAGGCAAGTACAAGTGTACATCTACAGGCAAGACGAGGCCTGACTTTACTGTGAGGGCTCCATGGGAAACCCAAGATTTATGTCAGCATGGGCGAGGAAAGTTCGGGTACCAGCTTCAGCACCAGACGAGAACTGAGACTCGGCGATGACGGGAGGCATCCTCAAAGGCACATGGCAACTGGCAAGCAGTCTGACCTCTCCTGAGGCCATAGGGGCGGGTCCATGAACTCCACGTCATAATTCGAGAAACCCAGCCACAATTCAAGAAATACCAGAAGCTTCTCCCTTGCAAGCAGGGTGACGCCCTTATCCACTGTGACCTCTCTGGTGAAATCACTGCTTCCCACTTGGACATTAAAGGATACCCCCCCCCTTACTGTGAGCCAGGAATTTCCCGGCTTACCCTTCTCAACTCGAGAAAAACAACAAAAGATCTGCTGTGACTCAACAAACCCCTGTTTGCCCCTGCTAAGTTCCAGATGATCATCCCCTTTTCTGCCTCTAAGGGAAAGGTTCCCTGGAGCTTCACTCAAATACCAAGAGGAGGTACCCGATCGGGAAAGTTGGGAGGAGCATCAGAGTTTCGGCCACCATTCACCAAGTCCCCCAAATACCTTGTCCAATGCAGATGAACTTGACAGCCCCACACCGCATTGACAGTCACCCTGAGGCCCGAAGCACGACACACTGGCACTAGTGACAGCATTTGGACCTCGAGAGTAAGCCACAGAACCCTCTGTTCGCTGGACATGGAGCCTGACACTGCTGCTGATGCTGGTCAGGCAAGTAGCCGTGCACGTGTCCAGGTGAGACGAATCCTGTCTCCTCTGGGAGCCTCAGGGGAACCCCAAGACCTAGGTCAGGACCATCCAGGGTAGCTCAGGCACTGGCCTCAGCACAAGTCAAAGACAGGGCACACAGAAACAATCAGGGAGGAATCTCTAAAGGTGACTGGAAACTGGCATTTGACTGTCCTCTCTTAAGGCCACAGAGGCCCGTTCCTGGGCTCCCGTTGATAACTCGAGAAACCTCACTGCAATTCGAGAAACACCAGAAGCTTCAAGCTTGCAAGCGTGTTGAGTACCTTATCTGGTCCGGCGTTACGTGGGAAATCACCCCTTCCCTCTTTGATCTCTAAGGTCTCCTTCACTCCCTTGCTGTGAGACAAGGAGTTTCCGGCAACAGCCATGGAACCCAAGAGGAACCCCAGTGGTCCCGCTGCGACTCAAGAGGAGCCCAGTTTGCCCCTGCTAAGCTCTAGATGATAGTTCCTTTTGATGCTCCATAATATAAGGTGACCTGGAGCTTCTGTCACATCCCAAAATGAGGTGCTCACAGTAGGAAAGTCGTGAGGAGCATCTGGAGTTCGGCCACCATTCTTCAAGACACCCAAAGGCCTAGTCCACTGCAGGTGGACTTGTCTGCCCTGCACTGCCTTGACTGTCATCCCGAGGATTGACGCACGACACACTGGCACGTATGACAGCACTTTGGACCTGGAGAGCAAGCCACAGATCCCTCTGTCCGTTCTACATGGAGCCTGATGCTGCTGCTCCAGCTGGACAGGCAAGTATCTGTGCATGTGTCCACGTGACACGAAGCCTGTCTCCTCTGTGGAAGAATCAGGGGGAAACCAAGACCAACATCCCTACGGTCAAGGGAAGCTCAGGCACTGGCCTGACCACAAGTCGAGGACAGGGCACCCAGTGACGACTGGAGAGGAATCCCCAGATGTAACTGGCAACTGACACGGAGACTGTCATCTCCTGCGACCACAGAGGCGGGTCCCTTGTCTCCCCGTTGTAACTCAAGAAACCCGGCTGCAACTCGAGAAACACCAGAAGCTTCTTGCTTGCAAGCGGGGTTAGGCCCTTATCCAATCCGGTATCTCGTGAGAAATCACCCTTTTCCTCTTGGACCTCGAAGGGCTTCTTCCCCCTCTTGCTGTGACACAAGGAGTTCCCGACCACAACCTTCGCACCCAGGAGGAACCCAAGTGAACCTGCTGCGACTCAAGAGGAGCCCAGTTTGCTCCTGCTAAGCTCTAGATGATAGTCCCTTTTCCTGCTCCATAATATAAGGTGTCCTGGGGATTCTGTCACATCCCAAAAGGAGGTGCTTGCAGTAGGAATGCCGTTAGGAACACCTAGAGTTAAGCCACCATTCTCCAAGACCCCCAAATGCCTTGTCCACTGCAGATGAACCTGTCTGCCCTGCACTGCCTTGACTGTCAACACGAGGCTTGACGCCAGAAACACCTGCACGTGTGACAGCACGTTGGGCCTCTTGTGCAAGCCACAGATCCCTGGGTCTGCTCGACATGGAGCCTGACACTGCTGCTGCAGCTGGTCAGGCAAGTAGCCGTGCACGTGTCCAGGAGATACGAGGCCTGTCTCCACTGTGGGAACCTAAGTGGTACACCAAAACTAAGTCAGGACTTTCTAGGAAAGCTCAGGCTCCGGCATCTTCAGAACTCTAGGACTGAGCAGCGAGATGATTAGGAAAGAATCCTCAGAGCCCCGTGGCAACTGGCACCTAGAATGTCCAATCCTGAGTGCACAGGGGCGAGCCCATGGGTTCCAAGTTGTAACTCAAGAGGACAATGCTACAACTTGAGAAAAACCAATATAGTCTCCCCTTTAGGCGGGGTGCGGACCTCGTCTGTTGTGGCGTCTCGGGGTAAAGAACTTCTTCTCTCTTGGACTTCCACAGTGTCGTTAACCTTCTTGCAGTGACCCAAGAAGTTTCTCGCGCCACCCGTCCGCACTCGAGGGGAACACCGAGGGCCCCACCATGAATGTAAAGGAGCCCCAGTATCCCTACTGAGCTCCAGATGAGGGGCCCTTTCCTGTTCTGATGGGAAAGCTCTCCGAGAACTTCCCTCACTTCCCAACTGGAGACAGAAGAAACAGGACTGTGGGGAGCAGCATCAGGGGTCTTGCCACCGTTCCCCAAGACCCCCAAATAACTCGTTCACTCCTGATGAACCTGATTGCCCTGCACTGGGTCGACTGTCACCCTGAGCCTCAAAGCCTAACACACTGGCACGTGTGACAGACCGAATAGTTCCTCGAGGTCAAGTCACAGATCCCTGTGTCCATTCGACGGGGAGCCTTTCAGAGCTGCTGCAGCTGCGGAGTCAAGTACAAGTGTACATTTACAGGCAAGACGAGGCCTGACTTTACTGTGAGGGCTCCATGGGAAACCCAAGATTTATGTCAGCATGGGCGAGGAAAGTTCGGGTACCAGCTTCAGCACCAGATGAGGACAGAGCACTCGGCGATGACGGGAGGAATCCTCAAAGGCACATGGCAACTGGCAAGCAGTCTGACCTCTCCTGAGGCCACAGGGGCGGGTCCATGAACCCCACGTCATAATTCGAGAAACCCAGCCACAATTCGAGAAATACCAGAAGCTTCTCCCTTACAAGCGGGGTGACGCCCTTATCCAATGTGACGTCTCTGGTGAAATCACTGCTTCCCTCTTGGACATCAAAGGACACTCCCTCCCCTACTGTGAGCCAGGAATTTCCCGGCCTACCCCTCTCAACTCGAGAAGAACAACAAAAGATCTGCTGTGACTCAACAAACCCCTGTTTGCCCCTGCTAAACTCCAGATGATCATCCCCTTTTCTGCCCCTTAGGGAAAGGTTCCCTGGAGCTTCACTCAAATACCAAGAGGAGGTGCCCGATCGGGAAAATTGGGAGGAGCATCAGGGTTTCGGCCACCATTCACCAAGTCCCCCAAATGCCTTGTCCACTGCAGATGAACTTGACAGCCCCACACCGCATTGAGAGTCACCCTGAGGCCCGAAGCACGACACACTGGCACTAGTGACAGCATTTGGACCTCGAGAGCAAGCCACAGATCCCTCTGTTCTATGGACATGGAGCCTGACACTGCTGCTGATGCTGGTCAGGCAAGTAGCCGTGCACGTGTCCAGGTGAGACGAATCCTGTCTCCTCTGGGAGCCTCAGGGGAACCCCAAGACCTAGGTCAGGACCATCCAGGGTAGCTCAGGCACTGGCCTCAGCACAAGTCGAAGACAGGGCACACAGAAACAATCAGGGAGGAATCTCTAAAGGTGACTGGCAACTGGCACGGTGACTGTCCTCTCCTAAGGACACAGAGGCCCGTCCCTGGGCTGCTGGTGATAACTCGAGAAACCCCGCTTCATTTCGAGAAACACCAGGAGCTTCTTGCTTGCAAGCGGTGTGAGGCCCTTATCCAATCCGGTATCTCGTGAGAAATCACCCTTTCCCTCTTGGACCTCGAAGGGTTTCTTCACTCCCTTGCTGTGACACAAGGACTTCGCGACCACAACCTTCGCACCCAGGAGGAACCCAAGTGAACCCGCTGCGACTCAAGAGGAGCCCAGTTTGCCCCTGCTAAGCTCTAGATGATAGTCCCTTTTGATGCTCCATAATATAAGGTGTCCTGGGGCTTCTGTCACATCCCAAAATGAGGTGCTCACAGTAGGAAAGTCGTGAGGAGCATCTGGGGTTCGGCCACCATTCTTCAAGACACCCAAAGGCCTGTCCACTGCAGGTGGACTTGTCTGCCCTGCACTGCCTTGACTGTCATCTCGAGGATTGACGCACGACACACTGGCACGTGTGACAGCACTTTGGACCTCGAGAGCAAGCCACAGATCCCTCTGTCCGTTCGACATGGATCCTGATGCTGCTGCTGCAGCTGGACAGGCAAGTATCTGTGCATGTGTCCACGTGACACGAAGCCTGTCTCCTCTGTGGAAGAATCAGGGGAAAACCAAGACCTACATCCCTACGGTCAAGGGAAGCTCAGGCACTGGCCTGAGCACAAGTCGAGAACAGGGCACCCAGTGACGACTGGAGAGGAATCCCCAGAGGTAACTGGAAACTGACACGGCGACTGTTTTCTCCTGCGGCCACAGAGACGGGTCCCTGGTCTCCCCACTGTAATTCAAGAAACCCGACTGCAACTCGAGAAACACCAGAAGCTTCTTGCTTGCAAGCGGGGTGACGCCCTTATTCAATCCGGTATCTCGTAAGAAATCACCCTTTCCCTCTTGGACTTCGAAGGGCTTCTTCACTCCCTTGCTGTGACACAAGGACTTCCCGACCACAACCTTCGCACCCAGGAGGAACCCCAGTGGACCCGCTGTGACTCGAGGAGCCCAGTTTGCTCCTGCTACGCGCTAGATGATAGTCCCTTTTCCTGCTCCTTAATATAAGGTGTCCTGGGGATTCTGTCACATCCCAAAAGGAGGTGCTCGCAGTACGAATGTCGGGTGTAACATCTAGAGTTCGGCCACCATTCTCCAAGACCTCCAAATGCCTTGTACACTGCAGATGAACCTGTCTGCCCTGCACTGCCTTGACTGTAAACACGAGGCTCGATGCCAGAAACATCTACACGTGTGACAGCACTTTGGGCCTCTTGTGCAAGCCACAGATCCCTGGGTCCGCTAGACATGGAGCCTGACACTGCTGTTGCAGCTTGTCAGGCAAGTATCCGAGCAGGTGTCCACGTGACATGAAATCTGTCTCCTCTGTTGAAGCCTCAGGGGAAACCCCAAGACCTACGTCCCTCCGGTCAAGGAAAGCTCAGGCACTGTCCTGAGCACAAGTCGAGGACAGGGCAACCCGTGACGAGTGGAGAGGAATCTCCAGACGTAATTGGCAACTGACACAGGACTGTCCTCTCCTGCAGCCACAGGGGCGGGGCCCTGGTCTCCCCGTCATAACTCGAGAAACCCGGCCACAACTCGAAAAAGACCAGAAGCTTCTCCCTTGTAAACGGGGTGAGGCCCTTATCCGATCTGGTGTCTCGTGGGAAATCACCCCTTCCTTCTTGGACCTCGAAGGGCTTCATCACTCCCTTGCTGTAAAACAAGGAGATAGCGGCCACAACCTTCGCACCCAGGAGGAACCCCAGTGGACCCGCTGCGACTCAAGTGTAGCCCAGTTTGCTTCTGCTAAGCTCTAGATGATAGTCCCTTTTCTGCTCCTTAATAGAAGGTGTCCTGGGGCTTCTGTCGCATTATAAAAGGAGGTGCTCACAGTAGGAAAGTCAGGAGGAGGATCTAGAATTAGGCCACCATTCTCCAAGACACCCAAATGCCTTGTCCACTGCAGATGAACCTGTCTGCCTTGCACTGCCTTGACTGTCAACCCGAGGTTCAACGCCCGAAACACCTGCACGTGTGACAGCATTTTGGGCCTCTTGAGCAAGCCACAGATCCCTGGGTCCGCTCGACATGGAGCCTGACACTGCTGGTGCAGCTGATCAGACAAGTAGCTGTTCACGTGTCCAGGAGTTACGAGGCTTGTCTCCACTGTGGGAACCTCAGTGGTACACCAAGAACTAGGTCAGGACTGTCTAGGAAAGCTCAGGCTCCGGCCTCAGCAAAAGTCTCAGACTGAGCACTGAGATGATTAGGGAAGTATCCCCAGAGCCGCGTGGCAACTGGCACCTAGACTGTCCAATCCTTAGTGCCCAGGGGCAAGTCCCTGTGTTCCCCGTTGTAACTCAAGAGGACCACGCTACAACTTGAGAAAAACCAAAAGATTCTCCCCTACAAGCGGGGTACGGACCTCGTCTGTTGTGGCGTCTCGGGGAAAAAACCTCTTCTCTCTTGGCCCTCCAAAGTATTGTTCACCTTCTTGCAGTGACCCAAGAATATTCTCGCGAGGCCCATCCTTATTCGAGGGGAACACCGAGGGTCCAACCATGAATGTAAAGGAGCCCCAGTTTTCCTGCTGAACTCCGGATGAGGGGCCCTTTCCTGCTCTGACGAGAAAGGCTTCCCAGCACATCCCTCACATCCCAATTGGAGACAGTCGAAACAGGACTGTGGGGGGCAGCATCAGGGGTCTTGACACCATTCCCCAAGACCCCCAAGAACCTCGTTGGCTCCTGATGAACCTGACTGTCCTGTACCGGGTCGATTGTCACGCCGATGCTGGAAGCCTAACACACTGGCACGTGTGACAGACCCGTATGGTACCTCGAGGTCAAGTCACAGATCCCTGTGTCCACTCGACCGGGAGCCCTTCACAGCTGCTGCAGCTGCGGAGGCCAGCACAAATGTAATTCTACAGGCAAGTCGAGGACTGGCTTTACTGTGAGGGCTCCATTGGAACCCCAAGATTTATGTCAGCATGGGCGAGGAAAGCTCAGGTACCAGCTTCAGCACCAGACGAGGACTGAGGACTCGGCAATGACGGAAGGAATCCCCAATGGCACATGACAACTGGCAAGAAGACTGGCCTCTCCTGCGGCCTCAGGGATGGGTACATGAACTCCACGTCATAATTCGAGAAACCCCACCACAACTCGAGAAATACCAGAAGCTTCTCCCTTGCAAGCGGGGTGAGGTCTTTATCCACTGCGACCTCCCTGTTGAAATCACTTCTTCCCTCTTTGACCTCGAAGGACTTTTTACTCCCCTTGCTTTGACCCGGGAATTTCTCTGCCATACCCCTCTCAACTCGAGTAGAACAAAACAGATCCGCTGCGACTCATCAGAGCCCTGTTTGCCCCTGCTATGCTCCAGATGATCAACCTCTTTCCTGCCCCTTAGGGAAAGGTTCCCTGGAATTTCGCTCGAATACCAAGAGGAGGTGCTCGATCGGGAAAGTTGGAAGGAGCATCAGGGTTTCAGCCACCGTTCTCCAAGACCCCAAAATACCTTGTCCACTGCAGATGAACCGGTCTGCCCTGCACTGCCTTGACTATCACCCGGAGGCTCGACTCACGAAACACCTGCACGTGTGACAGCACTTTGGGCCTCGAGGGCCAGCCACACATCCCTGTGTCTGCTCGACAGGGAGCCTGACACTGCTGCTGCAGCTGGTCAGGCAAGTAGCCCTGCACGTGTCCTGGCGAGACGAGGCCTGTCTCCTCTGTGGGGCCCTCAAGGGTACTCCAAGACCTAGGTCAGGACGGTCGAGGAAAGCTCAGGCACTGGCCTCAGCACAAGTGGAGGACAGGGACCCAGAGACGAATGGAGTGGAATCCCCAGAGGTGACTGGTAACTGGCACAGAGACTGTACTCTCCTGAATCCACAGAATCACATCCTTGGGCTCCCCGTCATAACTCGAGAAACCCCGCCGCAACTCGAGAAACACCAGAAGCTTCTCCCTTGCAAGCGGGGTGAGGCCCTTATCTGATTCGGCGTCTCCTAGGCAATCACCCCTTCCCTCTTGGTTCTTCCCTCGACGTGCTCCTTCACTCATTTGCTGTGAGACCAGGAGTTCCCGGCCACGACCGTCGCACTCAAGAGGAACCCAGTGAACCCGCTGAGACTCAAGAGGAGCCCAGATTGACCCTCCTAAGCTCTGGACGATAGTCCCTTTTACGGATCCTTATTATAAGGTGTCCTGGGGCTGTCTTCACATTTCAAAGGAGTTGCTCACAGTAGGAAAGTCGGGAGAAGCATCTGCGTTTTGGCCACCATTCTCCAAGACCCCCAAATCCCTTGCACACTGCAGATGAACCTGTCTGCCCTGCACTGCTTTGACTGTCATCCGGAGGATCGATGCCCGAAACACGTGCGAGTGTGACAACACTTTGGGCTACGAGGGCAAGCCACACGTCCCTGTGTTTGCTCAACATGGAGCCTGTCACTGCTGCTGCAGCTGGTCAGGCAAGTAGCCGTGCACGTGTCCAGACGAGACGAGGCCTGTCTCCTGTGGGGCCCTCAGGGGTACACCAAGACCTAGGTCAGGATGGTCGAGGAAATCTCAGGCTCTGGCCTCAGCAAAAGTCGAGGACTGAGCAACGAGACGATAAAGGAAGAATGCCCAGAGGCGCCTGGGAAGTGGCACGGAGACAGTCCAATCCTGAGTGCACAGGGGCGAGTCCCTGGGTTCTCCGATGTAACTCGAGAGGAACCCCACAACTTGAAAAAAAACCAAAATTTCTCCCCTGCAAGCGGGGTCAGGACCTAGTCTGCTGTGGCGACTCGGGGAAAAGAACCTCTTCTCTCTTGGACGTCCAATGTGTCGTTCACCTCATTGCTGTGACCCAACAAGTTTCTCACGCCATCCGTCCTCAATCGAGGGGAACACCGAGGGTTCCGCCACGAATGTAAATGAGCCGCAGTAACCCTGCTGAGCTCCATATGAGGGGCCCTTTCCTACTCTGTCGGGAAAGGGTTCCCAGCACTTCCCTCACATCCCAACAGGAGACACTCGAACCGGGACTGTCGGGGTCAGCATCAGGCGTCTTGCCACCATTCCCCAAGACCCCCAAATACCTCGTTCATTCCAGATGAACTGACTGCCATGCACTGGGTCGACTATCACCACGAGGCTCGAAGCCTGACACACTGGAACGTGTGACAGACCTGGGTGGTACCTCGAGGTCAAGTCAGAGATCCCTGTTTCCACTCGATGGGGAGCCTTTCACAGTTGCTGCAGCTTAAGAGGCAAGAGCAAGTGAACGTCTCCAGCAAGACGAGGTCTGACTTTCCTGTGGGGGCTCCATGGAGACCCCAAGATTTATGTCAGCATGGGCGAGGAAAGCTCAGGTACCAGCTTCAGCACCTGACGAGGACTTAGGACTCGGCGATGACTGGGAGGAATACCAAAAGGCGCATGTCAACTGGCAAGAAGCCTGGCCTCTGCTGTGGCCACAGGGCGGGTCCATGGGCTCCCCGTCGTAACTGGAGAAATACCGCCGCAACTCCAGAACACCAGAATCTTCTCCCTTGCAAGCGGGGTGAGTCTCTTATCCGATCTGGCATCTCGTGGGAAATCACTCCTTCGCTCTTGGACCTCGAAGGGCTCCTTTACTCTGTTGCTGTGACACAAGGAGTTCCCGGCCACAATCGTCTCACCCAAGAGGAACCCCAGTGGGCCCGCTGCGAATCAAGAGGAGCCCAGTTTGTAACTGCTAAGATCTAGATGATAGTCTCTTTTGCTGCTCCATAATATAAGGTGTCCTGGGGATTCTGTCGCATCCCCAAATGAGGTGCTCACAGTAGGAAAGTCGCGAGGAGGATCTGGGGTTTGGCCAACATTCTGCTAGACACCCAAATGCCTTGTCCACTGCAGATGAACTTGTCTGCCCTGCACTGCCTTGACTGTCATCCTGAAGATTGACACACGACACAGTGGCACGTGTGACAGCACTTTGGACATCGACAGCAAGCCACAGATCCCTGGGTCCGATAGACATGGACTCTGACACTGCTGTTGCAGCTTGTCAGGAAAGTATCCGTGCAGGTGTCCACGTGACATGAAATCTGTCTCCTCTGTGGGAGTCTCAGGGAAAACCCCAAGACCTACGTCCCTCCGGTCAAGGAAAGCTCAGGCACTGGCCTGAGCACAAGTCGAGTACAGGGCAACACGTGACGAGTGGAGAGGAATCTCCAGACATAATTGGCAACTGACACAGAGACTGTCCTCTCCTGCAACCACAGGGGCGGGCCCCTGGTCTCCCCGTCATAACTCGAGAAACCCGGCCACAACTCGAGAAAGACCAGAAGCTTCTCCCTTGTAAATGGAGTGAGGCCCTTATCCGATCCAGTGTCTCGTGGGAAATCACCCCTTCCCTCTTGGACCTCGAAGGTCTTCATCACTCCCTAGCTGTAAAACAAGGAGTTAGCGGCCACAACCTTCGCACCCAGGAGGAACCCCAGTGGACCCGCTGCGACTCAAGTGTAGCCCAGTTTGCTCCTGCTAAGCTCTAGATGATAGTCCCTTTTCCTGCTCCTTAAGAAAAGGTGTCCTGGGGCTTCTGTCGCATTCCAAAAGGAGGTGCTCACAGTAGGAAAGTCGGGAGGAGCATCTAGAGTTAGGCCACCATTCTCCAAGACCCCCAAATGCCTTGTCCACTGCAGATGAACCTGTCTGCCCTGCACTGCCTTGACTGTTAACCCGAGGCTCGACGCCCGAAACACCTGCACGTGTGACAGCAGTTTGGACCTCTTGTGCAAGCCAGAGATCCCTGGGTCCGCTCGACATAGAGCCTGACACTGCTGGTGCAGCTGATCAGGCAAGTAGCTGTTCACCTGTCCAGGAGTTACGAGGCTTGTCTCCACTGTGGGAACCTCAGTGGTACACCAAGAACTAGGTCAGGACTTTCTAGGAAAGCTCAGACTTCGGCCTCAGCAAAAGTCTCGGACTGAGCACCGAGATGATTAGGGAAGAATCCCCAGAGCCGCGTGGCAACTGGTACCTAGACTGTCCAATCCTTAATGCACAGGGGCGAGTCCCTGTGTTCCCCATTGTAACTCAAGAGGACCACGCAACAACTTGAGGAAAACCAAAAGATTCTCCCCTACAAGCGGGATGCGGACCTCGTCTGTTGTGGCGTCTCGGGGGAAAGAACCTCTTCTCTTTGGGCCCTCCAAAGTGACGTTCACCTTCTTGCAGTGACTCAAGAAGTTGCTCGCGCCGCCCATCCTTACTCGAGGGGAACACCGAGGGTCCAACCATGAATGTAAAGGAGCCCCAGTATCCCTGCTGAACTCCAGATGAGGGTCCCTTTCCTGCTCTGACGGGAAAGGTTTCCCAGCACATCCCTCACATCCCAATTGGAGACAGTCGAAACAAGACTGTGGGGAGCAGCATCAGGGGTCTTGACACCATTCCCCAAGACCCCCAAGTACCTCGTTCAGTCCTGATGCCCTGTACTGGGTCAACTGTCACGCCGAGGCTGGAAGTCTAACACACTGGCACGTGTGACAGATTCGGATGGTACCTCGAGGTCAAGTCACAGATCCCTGTGTCCACTCGACCGGGAGCCCTTCACAGCTGCTGCAGCTGTGAAGGCAAGCACAAGCGTAATTCTACAGGCAAGACGAGGACTGACTTTACTGTGAGGGCTCCATTGGAACCCCAAGATTTATGTCAGCATGGGCGAGGAAAGCTCAGGTACCAGCTTCAGCACCAGACGAGGACTGAGGACTCGGCAATGACGGAAGGAATCCCCAAAGGCACATGGCAACTGGCAAGAAGACTGGCCTCTTCTGCGGCCTCAAAAGTGTGTACATGAAGTCCACATCATAACTCAAGAAACCGCGCCACAACTCAAGAAATACCAGAAACTTCTCCCTTGCAACCGGGGTGAGGTCCTTATCTACTGCGACCTCTCTGGTGAAATCACTTAGTCCCTCTTTGACCTCGAAGGACTCTTTACCCCCTTTGCTGTGACCCAGGAATTTCCCCGTCTACCCCTCTCAACTTGAGTAGAACAAACAAAGTTTCAGTGCGACTCAAGAGAGCCCTGTTTTCCCCTGCTAAGCTCCAGATGATCATCTCCTTCCTGCCCCTCAGGGAAAGTTTCCCTGGAACTTTGCTCGAATACCAAGAGGAGGTGCTGGATCAGGAATGTTGGAAGAAGCAACAGGTGTTCGGCCACCATTCTACAATACACCCAAATGGCTTGTCCACTGCAGATGAACCTGTCTGCCCTGCACTG